>NIVC01003051.1:0-50000 GCA_002269645.1 Macrostomum lignano | reverse complement strand
AGACGCATCAGGGACATTGCGGTATTGGCAAAAGGTCAAGGCGCATTGCCTTGTCGTCGCGAATCTACCGTTGCGTGGAGGCCTTCCTGCGGAACTGTAGCGATTGCGTCCTTTCCGAGAATGCGTTCAAGCCGATCAAGGTCGTATGGTCATCGACAGAGCTACATGTACCAGCGGGTCCATGGCGACAGCTGCAAATTGACAGCGTCGGAGAGCTGCCGGCAGCTAAGTTTGGTGCAGTCTCAACGATTTTTCATCGCAGTCCACGTTTTCTACTTCAAGTGGCCTTAGATCATAGCCAAGGATCATTCACGTATAGAGCATCTTCATCCGTGACTGCCTGTGTTGCAGCCTGTTCATCCGCTGGGACTTCAGACGAATTATTACCACGGCATTAATTTGCGTCGAGTGAGTTCACGGACTTCCTCAGCTCGGTCGCCATCATCAGGCACCATCTCACTCCGTTCTAGTGCCCACAGCAGAATTGCAGAGTCGACAGGTAACATATACAACGGCTTAATCAAGACTACGTAATGCGCAGATAACGGTTGATTTTGGAGGTGAGGTGGGTGTCAGAGCCAATGCAAATTCAACGCCTATCTAAATGCATTAGACCTCTTCTAATTGGTCCAGAGTCATTATGTGAGACATTTATACTCTCATGTAAATCTAATTATACATGTAATCAGTGTACATTGTGTCGTACAGAAGCGACCAGTACAATATAGTACGCATAATTAGCGCTTCACCGTAGCAGTTGTTGTACGCAGAAGCGCGCGCGCCCCCATCCCCACACAATGCAGCATTGGTGTACGCAGAATTAACTGTCCATATACCAAAAATTGGCAGAATTAGAGCGCCCACCCACCCCATAACTGTCCATATTATTACTTGTCCATATTTACTGTCCATCCCAAAATTGGTGTACGCACAGAATTGTCTGTGACCCCACAAAATTGGCGGCCCCACGCGGAGGCATGATGAGTCAGTCAGCCAGTAAATCGCCGCTGTCCACCCCTCTGCCCTGCGCTGGCCGCTATAGCTACCTGCAGCAGTGTTACGCAACAACCCGGTCGAGCCACAATGCTAACTTTATAGCCAGACACGTCATCAAGGTCTGAAAACACAAACTTCTATGCATGAAATATTCTCGTTTGACAAGATGCCAAACCAACTTTGTTCAGACAGCAAACTATAAATAAGAAAATTTGGATTCTCGGCCGTTTATCTAAATTCACCAAGTTCAATTAACAACCCAATCATGTGGAAAACGCAGTGTTTGACAAGCAATTTTGGTTGCCAAAGCACAAGAGGATCAGACCGACAAAGCATGAACTGCCAACAACTTTGAGCAAGGATTTCAACACACCTCCAACGCCAGCACCGAAAATAGGTACAAGTCTCATTTTTTCTGGAATCCTCGATAACGACAACACCGTAAAAAGCTCGTTAACATGTAATTAAAACAAAAACTTATTGAGACTCTCGGGTATATAAGCACCAACCAGGGACTACTCAATTGAGTAGTCCCTGGCACCAACCCGAGGCACCAAGCACCCGTACCTGCAAATTTTTCTCGGATTCTCGGCAGTTTTTCAAGCTCGAATAACATCCCCACCACTAGTGCGAACAACGCAGCAAGTGCTTGACGAGAAATGAGCTGGATTTCCAGAGACTACCCCCTATTATCGAACAAGAAAAAAGACGAATATGAGGCCTTGAAAAAATCTGCTGACTGGTTGTGCATTTGCCACAGCAAACCGATTTCCGAGCGATTAGTCACCTTCAATGCCAAGGTCGAGTAAATTGATCAAGGCCCCTACGACAGCCAAGACTACGCAGCAGCCAGGATAAATGAGCAACTACGGGACAAAATGAGATTCAAAGCTGATTTAGCACGAATGGAGAGATTACTGGCTCCGATACTAAGTGAAGAGCATCGCCAAAAAATACGTTTTCGGAACCATCAAGATCTGTATAATCCGTCGTGGGAGGAGCAACAAAAGATTTGGAATTTTTGGCTGCCCAAGCACAAGAGGAACAGGCCGCCAAAGCTTGAACTACCAGCAACTTGGAGCAAGGATTTCAGCACACCTCCAACGCCAGCACCCGAAAATAGGAACAAAAGGTTCATTTTTCCGGAATCCCCGATAACGACAACTCTGTAAAAAGCTCGTTATCGCGTAGTTAAAACAAAAACTTATTGAGACTCTCGGGTATATAAACACCAGCCCGGAGCATCTGCAAGCGCCCGTACCTGCAAATTTTTCTAAACAGACAAGAGACATGGAGACAGTGCAAGACTTCAACTGCGTCAAGCGAGAGCTGCTGGCACTCAAACCGCGAGGTCCGAGCTTCAACGGGGTTGAAACGTTTGACATTGAATATGACGAACAGGGACCTCTCTACTTGGCCAATGCGGTCCCTGTTTTGATCGTCAAGGGCGTGCGTACTGACAACGAAGGTCGCGAATTCATCATCATTGCACAAAAACACATTGAGAGCTGCATACCCTACACTTTCAACACTGTGGCGGAGCACCTTTCCAGCGAAAGTCTAGCTCTGCTGGGCTACAACCCAGCGTTTGGAGGTGACAGTGCAGCGTTTGGGCTGGCTCACGACTTTAAAATGTACGACCAAAACGGACTGCCTGTAGAGGATTACAAAAACAAGAGCGGCTACTACAGGATTCTGTTTACTCTCGACACGGCCGTGATTCGAGACGCTGTTTTGACCGCAATGCCAAAAATTCAACAGCTACAGTTTGTCGAAGAAGCCAAACAGGCATTCGACCGTTGCTATTGGACGCCACCTCCAAAAATCAAGGTAGGCACCAAGAAAGTAAGCAAGAAAGCAAAGAAACCACCAAAGCTTGTCAAGGAGAAGCAGCCAAAGGTGCCTAAAAATCAGGCCAGAAAGCGACAGCATCAATCGAAACTAGTAGCAGCCAACGAATCAAAGAAGCGGTCGAAAGCCCCCAAGAAGGATACGAAAGTAAAAACTGCCGAAAAATCTACTTGCAGAACGTCGAGTGTGTGAACCGAGTGTTTTGCGCGAAATGGAGCCGCATGCCTGACTTGGACTGGGCGAGCGCACGGACATTTCGCAGACCAAGAGCTCTTATCAATTTGCGAATAGGAAAATGTACAATCAACTTTTTTCAGCGCTCTTTGTCTGCAATTGTATTTGGTTGTCGCTCAGTCAACCAAGTTTTGCGTCTTTTTCCTCAATGTAAACCAATTTCTGTTGTTGTTACCACTAGTACTTACCGCGCTGAAGTAGACAGATGGCCAAATTTTTCCAAATTGCATACTCCGGGTCCCACTGGGTGAAGTGGGAGTGCGAAGTTTTCAATGGAATAGTAATAAAGTCTCCATTTCGCAAGGCTAAATGTTTGTTATGCGGAAAGAATGGCCGCCTTGTTTTCCTTGGAATACGAAGCTTTAAAGAGCTCTGTCAAATGTACGATCATGTGACTAGCGTTTTGCATGTCTAATCCATGTAGCTGTTGCGTAACTTTACTGTTTTACCACTGTACCGAATTTGTATGTACGTACAAGCTGCTATGAAATTGTCTATAAATATATTGTGCCTAAATTGCGGTGCACTGCAACTAACATCTTTGAGCTAAACAAAATGACAAACGGAATCTCCAGACTATGTTCTTGTCGCGGCGAGCTCGCAGAGCTCGCCAAAGCCCGTCCCACTCTTCGGCGGGCCATTATTCGAGGGGCAGGCAAGGAACTGATTCATTGTCTCTGTGAATTGAGTCACAATGTGCTCCGGGGAAATATCGATCTTTCTCCGAAACAGTATCTGCGATTAAAGCGATACAGAAGATCGTTGCGTGAATTGGCAGACACAAAATTGTCTATAAATAGGAAGAAGAATATGCTTCTCTCGAATCCTCAAGTCGGTGGTTTTCTACCCATCCTCGCATCTGTTGCTGCACCGCTAATATCAAGCCTGTTTGGCGGACTACTTGGTCGCTAAAATGAATAAATACGTTGTTGTACCTGAAGAAGAATTTAATAGACTAAGTCAAGGCGCACCCCGAGAAATTGCATCCAAAACAGAATATGAAAAACTCATTGAATACAACACTCAACTCCAAAATAAACTAAGTCAGATCAAGCAAAAGAAGAGTAATCGTTTTCCTGAACGACAACAACGTGTTTGGGACATGCTGACAGAAAGATACCCAAATTTGGAGTACAACAAGTCGTGGGAAATTGTATTTGATGGAAAAACCTGGCCAGGAAGCAATATTTTCGATCTATTGAAGGAGATTACATCGAATGAAAGGCGCGACCGCCCAAGCCCAAAATATAGTACCGCTTTTTGGGCCCTGGCCGAAGAGGCAGATATTGCAAAAGCTCTACTAGGACGACGCCAACAAGAAGAAGTCAGTGTGAAAAAAGAAGTCGGCACGGATCCGGATCGAGACGATTTTTTAGTCGAGCAAGCAATTGGAACTAATGATTTCTACAACGACTTCCACAAAGACCAAGCCAGTGGCCTGAATGAAATAAAAAAATATGAAGATCGAGGCAGCGATGCCTACAGGCATGCATCATACCAACTTCGCGAACCAAAGAGGCGGCAGAAACCAGCAGTAAAATACGAGACGTTAAAAAAACTATAAATAGAAATCATTTTTATGATTTATAATCTGTTTTTGGATCATGGGTGCCGCAGCTGTAACTTCAAAGCTTTGCTCGGACAAACCGTCTGTGGAGTTCAAGTGTAATTACTCATGCTGTGCATCGACTCTAGTTGCGAATGAGGGTAAAAACCGCTCTTCGGAGAGTGTACGAACAGGGGGACGCCGTTTTTACAAATGCTGCCGTGTATATCAGGAGGCCAAACGGCTGGCCCCCTCCCTGACGAGACGCCAAACCGACGAATGGCTGAAGACCCAATCGAGCTACACCCGGCACAAGAGGGTTAAAAGAAAATTCCGAACCGGAAAAGTAATGTCGGGAGGCTTCATGGAAACTGTGCAAGCGGATTTGATGGACATGTCGCGATACGAACAATGGAATGATGGTCATCGATATATTCTAGTTGCAATTGACGTGCTTAGCAAATTGGCTTTTTGCCAGCCAATAAAATTGAAAAGCGACACTCCAAAGGCTTTTGAAAGCATGATCAAAGACTTCCCATTAAGCCTTTATATCTACACGTTGATCGAGGTACCGAGTTTTATAACAATCGCATGCAGAACTTACTGAAAGCCCATAATATCAAAATGTACAGTACAAACTCTGTATACAAGGCAAATATGGCTGAAAGGCTGATTAGGACTCTCCGAAAACGTTTAGCTCGCTACTTTGAGCATAAAAACACGTGGCGTTGGATCGACTATTTGCCAATATTGGTTAAAAGTTACAACAACACAGTACACTCTACTATTGATATGAAACCTTCGAGTGTCGGTCTGCACAATCAAAAAGAATTGTGGGAAAAGCTCTACAAGGATCCTGAATATGATGAACCAGTTTACCAAAAAGGGGACTTTGTCAGAATTTCAAAATCTCGTCGAGCCTTTGACAAGGAAGCATACGATATGTACAGCGAAGAAGTTTACGTTGTGTCTCAAGTATGCCCGGGACCGCCTCATTTTTATCGCATTTCCGACCTATCTGGAGAACAAATCGAGGGTCGATTCTACTATAATGAACTTTCAAAGACGGTTCGACCAGACCGCTTTGTTATAGACAAAATTCTGCGTCGCAATGTCGTCATCAATGGTGTCGCTCATCATTTCGTTAGTTGGCGCGGCTATCCCGAGTCGTTCAATGCATTTGTACCAGTTGAGGAAGTTATAAATATAAGACAAGGATGAACACACATACACTCGAAACGTGTAGTATATTACAATGCATCTATTCCTACCTAGCAATGCGTGCGTTGAGCACTATCCTGAGAATAATTCGGCACATTATAGCATTAATTTGCCCGACACCCTCCACTTTCCGAATCATGAAGTCTGCATCGAACGGATCTACTTTTGTAAAGAATTCAAAACCGTCCCCGATAATCGAATGGTTGATGTCCTGACCAACGCTCCCGAGGATGAAGTGATTGACATTGAGGTGAGAGAAAAACCCGCCTCCACGTATAAATAGTTTGCGTCGGTTTCTCTCCCCGCGGGGCTATCAACAGCCAACGAAGTGGTTGATGCAATCATCGCCGATCTAAAATATGAGCAAGACGATAATGCGATGATTTGCATTGAGCGTTCACAGGAAGGCCAAATTTCAATTGTGAACAAATCATGGTATGGTGCGAACATTAGGCTGTCCAGTAATGTGCGTAGCATGTTTAAAAAGGTTGATGACGCTGGAAATAAATCAAATATCGAAGTAACGACTTTTTTATTAAACCCAAGAAATTCGTTAGTATTCGCTATAGAATTGGAGTCCTCCTCCTCCATAGAGAGTCCCATGACTCTAACGTTTGAAAAGAGTGTCTGGCCTTCTAGAACGTCACTGCGGATTGCTAAAGGATTCTACCGCACGCCTGATGAGCTCTTAAATTATGTTAATGGAGCGCTTTGGGGCGTCGTTTCAAAGCTCCCAATAAGTCCAGCGACGAGAGTGGATGCATTCCGCTACAACCCTTTTCTGAACCGGTGTGAGTACAAACCCATTGAAAACATTTTATTCGACATTGGAGAGCTTGCTGCCATTCTCGGCTTTCGCGAAGATGTTTTCAATGAAACTCCAAAGACCGCTAAACGACCAATCGATTTAACAAATGGTGTACAAACTATGTACATCTATTCAAATATTGTCGACTCTGCCATTGTTGGAGACGTCAAAGTCCCCTGCTTGGGGCAATTCCTTTGAATGAAAAGGTATACGGCGAACGAGAGTACTACGAGTTTGTCAATCCATCCTACTTACCGTTGGTGAAACACCCATTCAAAACCATTGAGGTGCAAATCTGTGACGATATGGGCAAGTTAATGGATCGAATTCTTCGAGGCAAAACTGTTTTATCGATCAACATTCGTGAAATTAAGCTATAAATAAAGAAGTTTTCACGAATAAAGGGTGGCAACTGATCGACAATATGCCTTCAATCTTGATCGGAGGAGCTTTACCGGTATTTTCCGGTGCACAGCGCGGCAACGGCCTGTTTGGCAGCATTGCCCGATTTGCCCTGCCAATTTTAAAGAGTTTTGGCAAAAATATTCTTCGCCACGGAACACGAGCCCTAGCTACAACAGTTAGCGACACACTCGATCAAGGCGGGAACTTGAAAGAAGCGGCATTGCGTAACTCTGTCCAGGCAGCTAAAGATGCTTTCAAGGACACAGTCGCACAACGAGGTAGCGGCAGACAAAGACGAAGAAAATGACTAACAAAAAAACGAGAAAAAGACTGCAGCATTCTGATATTTTCGACTCTATAAATAAAAAAACCCGTGCCAATAACTGATCTGTCTATTAGAACACCACACTAAGCCGCTGTTGAAAGAAAAATGACTGAGTGCCTGTGTACAAAGTCGGAATTCGAGCTGTTTGCTCCTCGCGCACACCAAATTGCTGCAATTAGCGCAACCACTGAAGAAGTTCACCCTGTTGCCAGTGTTGAAAATGCCAGCGTGGTCGAATTTAGGATTGTTGGTGGTGAGACGTTTATCGATCTTAACGACATTGACCTCGAGATTAAGGCCCGCGTTAGGCAGTCTAATGGCACAAATCTTGCTGCTGATTCGAATGTTGCGCCGGTCAATTACGTCCTTGAAAGCATGTTTAAAAACGTCACGTTGACAATCAACGGGACACACGTAGAGTCGAGCAATAACAACCACGCTTACAAGGCCTACATTCGCACGTGTTTGAATTACGGACACGATTCAAAAACCAACCAACTGAGAATGATGGGCTACGCAAAGGACGCTGGAGGTCAAATGGCTGTGGTTGGAAATCCTGGCTTTGTAGCCCGCAAGGCGATGGCGGCAAACTCACGCACCTTTCACCTTTATGGACCTCTTAGTTTAGACTTTTTTGTTACCAACGACCGAATGCTACTGCCATACACTGATATGGTAATTACGCTGACCATGCACAATTCCGGCTTCGTTCTGGAAAACCAAGCGGACGGGGTTGATGCGCGGCTGGTGCTCGAGAGTGCCAAACTACATGTGCGCCGCGTCAAGGCAAACCCCCAATTGGCATTGGAGATTGAAGAACAACTAGGCAAACAGAATGCAATCTATCCGATTGAGCGACTTGTTGTGCACAATACTTCAGTGGCTGGCGGTGTTCGGGACATGTCAATCAATAATATATTTCCTGAACAAAAGCCTAAACTAGTGGTTGTTGGCATGGTGAACAGCGGCGCATACAACGGTGTGGCTACACATAACCCGTTTAATTTTGAACCGTTTGGGGAAGACAGTGTCGCTCTGTATAAGGACGGAGTCAGTCTGTGTGGACAACCGTTTACTCCTCGATTCGGTGTTCATAACTATGCTCGCGAGTATGCCATGCTACTAAAAAGCCTAGGAAAGATGAATCGGGACCTGATATTGACGTATCATATTCCGACTATGGAGCTGGCTACTGCTTCTTCGCCTGGAATCTCATGCCCGACATGGAGCTGGGCGGGCATAGCATGCCTCGCGAGCGAGGGAATCTGACGCTACAAATAAAGTTTTCTGCTGCCTTGGCCGCAGGAATCAACGTGTTGGTGTTTGGCTACTTTGACAATACTGTGCAAATCACTCGCGGTCGTCAGGTTATTCTAGACTACGTGTAGAAACAAACATCTTTTTTATTCTCGAATAACGACCATATTCATGCCGATATGAATAGTCTAGATATATTAGAACGTCTAATACTACCTGTCCCTGTTCGAGTAACACCAGTTGACAGGATTCCGCAGCCTGTTTATCCTGCTGCATACGTGATTAACTTTGACACTGGCAATCTACCAGGCACTCACTGGGCTTTAATTTGTCTTCATGCCGATGAGAGCGTGACATTTTTTGACCCCTTGTGTATCGATCCTGTGCCAGATTTATTAAAGTTGTGGATCGCAAAGTATGTGTCCCTGTGGAGGTGGCCATGAACCGGCATCCTGTACAGCATCAGCTAAGTGTGACCTGCGGGGCTCATGTAATATTTGTGGCTGAAAAACACTTTTTGGAGGGTCTGTCAATTGAAAAAATATTGCGCGACTGTTATAGCACAAATCTTTACGAGAACGACTTGATGGTGCAGAATCACTGTCTACAAATAAAGCAGCATCATCTATAAATATGATTGGGCTGCCTATCAAAATGTATCAAACAATAGACCCCGACTCTTTAAAATTTGCCCCCAAAACGTCGGCAATTTTTCCTGGGGTGGCTCAAAGCGGTAAGACCACACTTGTGAAAAACCTATTGAGACAAGAATTTTTTCAAGATCCGAAGCCGATTCGCGTAGACTGGTTTGGCCACTATCCGGATCCTGAACTGTTTGAATTGCCGGACCCTGTAAATTTTCGTTCGTGTACATTTGATCCTGAACAATATGTCCCTGAACCAAATATTCTGCTTGTCGTCGACGACCAAATGCATGCCATGGAAAAGAGTGGCGCTTTTACAACTTTTTTCACGCGCAAAGTCTCCCACGTGGGGTTCCGACTTTGGTATCTTGTGCAAAACCTGTTTGCAAAGGGTAAGGAGCACCGAACTCAGTCGCTCAATTCGAACTACCTTGTTTTATTCCGCAATATACGGGATGCCAGCACAGTGTCTCATATTGCAAGGCAGCTGGTCCCCACTAATCCAAAAAGTTTTGTCAAAACGTATGAGGATGCTACTCGCGACCCCTACTCATACTTGATTGTAAACTGTTTGCAAAATGCTCCTGCTCGCTATTATTCAAACGTTTTGGGTCGTCACCCAATTGTGTATGCTAAATAAATATATACGTATCAAAGCTCGGCCGGCTTTTTGTGTAAATATATATAGCTATACGCCTTTTGAAAACTTATTTGGGAGAGGGGGTTGGGGGATGACGTAATTGTCTCGGAGTGTCGACGAGGGCAGAATTCTAGAGAGTGAAGTTTGGAAGGGGTGGATATAACAGTGTGGACAGCAGCGATTTACAGCGGCTGACTCATCATGTCTCCGCGTGGGGCCGCCAATTAATTGTGAGGGGCGACAAAATATTTTCTTGGATGGGTGGGCTCTAATTCTGCGCGTGCACCAATTTTGGGTATGATCGAACAGCTATGGGGTGGGCGGGCGCTACAATTCTGCGCGTACACCAATTTTGGGATGGACAGTAAATATGGACAAGTAATAATATGGACAGTTATGGGGTGGGTCGGCGCACGTTAATTCTGCCAATTTTTGGTATATGGACAGTTAATTCTGCGTACACCAATGCTGCATTGTGCTGGGCTGGGCGCGCGCGCGCTTCTGCGTACAACAACTGCTACGGTGAAGCGCTAATTATGCGTACTATATTGTACTGGTCGTCGCTTCTGTACGACACAATGTACTAATGGGAATGTACACTGATTACATGTATAATTAGATTTACATGAGAGTTACATGCATGAATATCTCACATAATGACTTACATGAATCATAATGAGGGTCTGGACCAATTAGAAGAGGTCTAATGCATTTAGATAGGCGTTGAATTTGCATTGGCTCTGACACCCACCTCACCTCCAAAATCAACCGTTATCTGCGCATTACGTAGTATCAAGACCACTCTGCATACTGGCGTGCCGGTGCAGCAGGTGGCCGTGCTTCAGAAGCTGCTGCTGATGTATTGGTCATCCATCACGTACTGACTAAGAAGTCGCCGACTGAACTGATGCTGGGACGAAGGGCTCTCCGTCTGCTTCGAGGGTCGTTTTCAATTACCACGCAACAAGTACTGATTCAGCGACGGACCCATGGCGCAGCGTCACGGAAGCAAAAGCAGCAGGCCAGAAGCCTCCGCCGGACGTGCAAGCGGAGGCAGCTGCGGAAGGACGCAGTGCTGACTGTCGAGTGCCGTGTGCGCGTCTGCCGGCCGACGAGGCGCACAAATTAAAGCTGAGCAGTGAATGGTGTCTCCGAAGTGCAGACAGTCGTCAGTCGCGAGAGCAACACTCTGTCCAATCTGTCCGATGGCAGCCGTTGAAACATCAGCCGATGAATTCTAGATAAACTACACTACGACCGCCAGACGGCAGGCAAACCAGAAGCGGCACCGCAAATGCATTACACGGAGATGATGCTGTGAATTTGCATTCTCTCTGCTATGTAACGTATTTGTACACTTGCACCGAACGGTGTACATCTCAAGTAGTCCGTGGTACATCTGTTAGCAGTCAGACAATATTTATACGTACATGTATTGTCTGAACCCTCGACATTTTTCTCTCTCAACTTCCGTCTATTTACATGTATTTACGACTGGCCTTAAGGCTGATTTTTTAGATTATCGATGCCATTGTAGTGAGCCGCTAGTTTATGGCTAGGCGTCACCCTTGTCAGCCGTTCCCTCGCCCTCCCTTTGGGTTGCTGTCTGCCGCTGGTCAGCTTCCCGCCCTCCTTTCGCTTGCCTGTTGCCCCCGTGTCCTTTCCGCCCTGCTGCGTTTCCGTTCTCAGCCCTCAGTCTCTCGACTGTGGGCTGTCTCTGTTTCGCTCCCGTCCCGTTTTCCCTGTCTTGTGAGCAAGTCACATGACAGTTCTTGCGTTCTTTGAGTCTTAAAGTGCAGTAAACATGTTTACTGCACTCGTTGGCCCTGTTTACCGGGTGAGTCACGTGCTTTCGGACCCCTCCCTTCTCTAAGGAGAGGAGTGACTCATGTTGCTAAAAATAGCAACTGAGTCACAGCCGCGTGTACTCTGGCCGGGGACCTCAAGTGACGTCAGTTCTAAAAATAGAACAAGTCACGAGGTCTTCCGCGCGCTTGTACCCTGCCCAAGACTCTCGAGTGACGTCAGTTCTAAAAATAGAACAAGTCACGAGGTCTGGAGCGTGGGAATTTCCCGGCTATAAATAGGAGCCCTCTCCCCCTTGTTTCCGTCAAGGGTCTTCCTTCTGTTCAACCTCGAGTTCTACGTCCGCGTGTGACTGAGTCCCGAGTGTCCGAGTCTTTGCGCACATTGATTCTGTTCCTGTTGCTCCGACTGAGACCCGACCAAACCAATCCAAGTCTACGAGAGGCTAACTCAGCCCTCCCTCTACCATCCTAGCCCGGCAGGTACTGCTGACGAGACGCCTTATACGTTGAGCTGCAAATCTGCACGTCGTGCTGTGTTCGTTGACTTCATTATTTCGTTCCGACGGGAAGCTCACCTCACCGAAGGCCGAGACCTGAAGGAACTGGTGGCAGCACTACCTACGCTACTGAGAGAGTTGAGAGAACTTCCCACTGAAGAGGCCCGAGTCTGAAGGTAATCCGCAAGGGCCTAAACCGGGAAGAAACCCCATTGTACTTCACTGGTGGCAGCGGTGGGATTCAAAGACCTACCAGGCCACCCCGAGAAAACCCCATTGTACTTCACTGGTGACGCAGCGGTGAGATCCGACTACGACACACCCAAGCCAACCGCTCTTTCGAGAACGACATCGGCCAGCGACTACGACGAGTTCAACATGTTCAACGAACGAGACGAGAGCCGGTGCAGCAGCCGGCTGGATCAGCACATCAGCAGTTCGAGGCCTGCGGCCACGGACGCCGCAGCAGCAGCAGCGATCAACGACTTTGGTCAGCAGCCAACGCCGAGGCAAGGTGCGAGAAGCGACGTGTCCGACGACCCGCCAGACGAGCTTCTGAAAGGCCTGGACAACATCGGCCGGAACATCACGCACCAGGACGTGAGGACCATGATGGCAGCTCTGCAGCAGCAGATGGAGCGGCCCGTGAGTAAACAAGTTAAAATTGTGAAGTTTACTCCAAGTCAGGACATTCATGTCTGGCTTGCCGCGTTCGAGCAGCGTTGCGAGATGGAGCGCATCGTCGACCCGTTCGAGATGAAGCAACACCTCATCGCGAGTCTCGATTTGGCTACTGCGTATCCAGCCTTGCTTGGTATGAATCTTCCGCGTTTCGCCAGCTACGAGGAGGTCAAGCAACGTCTGATTGAGCGATTTGCCCGTCATGGTGGTGCTGATGAGTATCGAGAACTGTTGCGACGTCGTCAACAAGGCAAGAATGAGTCAGCAGAAGAGTTCGCTGACGCCCTGAGAACTCTGGGTGAACGTGCATATCCTCGAATGCATCCTGAAGACCGCGAGAAGGAGATTACTGATCAATTTCTTGCTGGTATCCGGACGACTCCAGATCTGCGCGAACGGCTGTACTGGGTTCGCCCGAACAATCTTCTTGCTGCGATTCGAGAGCTACGACGACTAGAAGGCGCCAAAGAATTGGCGCACCGATCTGCTCAACCCCCGGTTAGGATGTTGGACGGGGAGGAGGACGGCGACCCGAAACCCGACGTCACCGCCCAAGCCTTACTGACTCTAACCGACTTGATTGAGAAGCAGCAGCGAATGCTGGATCACCTGGTGCAGCGTGACCAACAGCAGGTAGCCAGCCCGCCAAAGAGAGCTATAATCTGCTATAGCTGCGGACAGCCCGGTCATCGCAACACCCAGTGCCCGATGCGCCAGAACCAGGGAAACGGCCAGGCGGAGAGCGACAACGGCACCGCCCTCCGCGAGGTCCAAGCCCAGGCTACTTGGCAGACTCCGAGAGGTCACCAGAAGAAGAGGATGTCGGCTGTGCAGGCGCCAATGCCCAGTCCGACAGTCGCTCGTCAGTAAGTGACGCGGAGTGCGGAGGTTTCGTGGACACCTCCCCGAATCAAAAAATCCATGCGCGTGAGGCCGATCCGTACGTCACAGGTCGAGTTGCGAGTCGAGAGGTCCCTTTCTTGCTAGACAGCGGCAGCCGGAAAAACTTTCTTGGTTCGTCAACCTGGGCCGCTATTAGACGTCGGATGCCTCGTTGTATTATATCGCATGCTATTCCCGATTGCGTAACTATGTATGATGGGACGCAGCTCCCACTTGCTTGTAAGGTGACCATCCCCGTGGAGTTTGGTGATGTCGTCGCGGACACCGAATTCCTCGTCACGGTCTCCGATTGTGAAAATTTGCTTGGCGTATCGTTTATGCGAGAGCACTGCCAGAACTTGGACTTCGCTCAAGGAATGCTAACGTTCAACAATGGCACGTGTATCCCTGTTCGTTATTCGCGTCGTGAGCTTCAAACCTGCCGAGTGTACACCTCCGAGAAGTGCACCCTGCCGCCTAGAAGTTCAGCGCTGCTTCCCGTCAGATTGGATGACGGCCATTCCGAGAATCGAGGATCGCCATCAATTGTCGAGCTGGTTAAGTCGAGGCTGCATCCCAGCTGCAACGCTCTGGAGCAGCGCCTGCTCTGATGACGATGCCTGAAGGTCGCGGCTACATTGAGGTCGTCAACACCGCTGACAGCGAAGTGTTTCTGCAAGCCGGTATCCGTGTTGGTGTCGCGACGCCACTCCGAACTGCCGACCTGATGTACTTGAGCGAGACGCCAGAACCTGAAGTGCGACATCTCCCGAAGAACTCTGAAGAGTCCAGCACAGCATGGCTAGATGAAGTCGAGATCAACAGCGAATTGTCCAAAGAACAACATCAAAGAGTGCGAGATCTACTAGTCGAATGTCAAGCGGCCTTCTCCAAGCACCGCTAGACGCCGGCCTGACTCACCTGGTGACCCACGAGATCATCTTGAAGGACCGGACACCAGTTGCGCTACCACCGCGCCGAATCCCGCCTCATCTGAAGGACAAGCTCGACGCCCTGCTAGACGAGATGCTGGCGAAGCACATCATTCGCCCTGCCTACTCGAGCTACAATTCGCCAATGCTCATCGTGCCCAAGAAGGACGGCAACATCCGACTAGTCCACGACTTCAGAGCTCTCAACGACAGGTGTGTGTATCACCCGTATCCGCTGCCGCACATCCAGGAAACCTTCGCGAAGCTTCGTGGTGCTCAGTGGTATTCCAGCCTGGACCTTGCTCAAGGATTCTGGCAGATCCCGCTGCGGACTGCGACCAGCACCTGACGGCGTTCTCAGTAATCGACCGCGGCCAATTCTGTTTTAACGTTCTACCGATGGGTCTCCACGATAGTCCCGGCAGCTTTCAGCGTTGCATCAATAAGCTCCTGGACGGCCTGACGCCAAAACTGCGCTTGGCTACATGGACGACATCGTGGTGCACTCAGTGACTTTCGAGGAACAGCTGGATAACTTGCGAACTGTACTCCAGCGCATCATCGCAGCCAACCTCAAAGTGAAACCGAAGAAGTGTCATTTGTTCCTCAAGGAGCTGCATTATTTAGGTCACGTCGTGACTCCCGACGGCCTGAAGACCTGTGAGGACAAGATTGCGCAGATCCGTGATTGGCCCGTGCCACAGTCCGTTACTCAACTGAGACAATTCCTAGGCCTCGCCAATTACTACCACAAGTTTGTCGACGGCTACGCTGGAGTGGCTGCGCCGCTGCATGCCCTGACGCGAAAGGACATTGGCAGCCTGCGGCAGCATTGGACTCCCGAGCATCAGGTAGCGTTCGACACTTTGAAGAAGAAATTGTGTTCTACTGAAGTTCTCGCTCTGCCTGAATTTAATTCTGATCCTGCTGTGAAGTTTGTCCTCGACACGGATGCCTCTGATATTCGAATAGGCGCTTGCCTTGGACAACTGCAATCCGACGGCGTCGAACGTCCAATTGCATTCTTTAGCCGTAAACTTCGCGATCCTGAGAAGCGCTACACGGTCACGAAGAAAGAGCTGCTTGCAATTGTGGACGCTATGCGACATTTCCGTCATTATTTAATTGGCAAGAAGTTTGAAGTTCGATCCGATCATCGGGCCTTACTGTGGTTACTGAACCAGACTCAGGCCACAGGTATTTTAGGCCGCTGGATCGAACGCCTAAGCGAGTTCCGCTTCCAGCTCAACCACCGCAAAGGCAAGGACCACGTCAACGCCGACGCCCTGTCAAGAAGACCGGAGACACCACCGATCACCTTCGAGCATGGCCGACTCCTTGAACCACCCGGTTCTGCAGCCCAACCCGGTGCCGGCGACAGCCCCAAGACTGAGCGCCGACGTTTCCTGGAAACGGACTTGGACGCGACACCCGAGGCCACTGCCAGAGCAGCCCTCCGAAGACTGTCCACTCTCGCTCCTTGGAGGCCGAGACTGACCTGGACGAAGACCTGGAAGCCACCGCGCCAGCAGCCTTCCAGCACGACGCCCACCGATGCAGTCAACGCCTGGAGTTCGGCCTGGACGACAACTCAGAGGCCACTGTGACAACAGCCCTCTGCAACGATGCCCACGCCGACTGCCGCTACTTGGAGACCAACCTGGACGAAGACCTTGAGGCCACTGTGGACACAGACCTCCTTGACGACGCCCAAGACTACAGGTCTCGGACTCTGGAGACGCCCACGGACCAAGATTCAAAGGCCACCGCACCAGCAGCCCTTCTGATGACGGCCCGCAACGCAACTCCAGGCAAGCAATTTAACTACAACCCCGCCGAGCCTTTCGCTGAGATTTCTCGCCGTGTTGACAGAGGCCAGAATCTCGCGCCAGCTGCAAGGTCGAAGCTCTGTCCCCCGGGCCGACAGACAGCTGCTCATCGCCTGTGCGGAAAGTCGAGTCCCCCTTTGCGACACCGCCCAGTGCAGGAGAAGACTCACCCAATTTTGACTACGATTGAGCCGACGGCTACGGCTGCCAGCGACGAGGCGTGCTTCACGTGTTGCGTCCCGCCCTACAGCCAAGAGTCGCCTGGGCTATGCAGTGGAGGCATGCGCGCTGCTCCATCTGCGGATTTTTCTGTCATGAGAGCGATGAAGAGAACTTCGATTCTAGATCAACGGACGTACGCCGACGTTGTGAGACAAAGTCCCTCGGAGCGACCTAATCCTGACGCCGACAAGACGGTGCCGTGTGATCGACCTGGAGCCATTAAAGCGGAGACTGCGGGAGTCATGACCCCTCAGCCATGCCGCGCTGTGCTCACTGATTTTCTGAAGCTGCCGATGACTCGCCAACAGTTCGTTGACGCCCAACGCGCTGACCGAGCCATCAGCTACGTGCTCAACCTGGTCGAGAACGAAGCCCCGAAGCCTGAGTTCGACGCCCGGTTGCGACTGACTAAGGAGCAGCGGAATCTGCTCGGATACTACGAGAACCTGCAGGAGGACAACGGCCTGCTGCTGATTGATCTGACTGATGGACAGCAGCCGCCCAAGGTTGTTCTGCCTGAGGCCCTTGACGCCCAGGTGCTCCAGGAGCTCCACAGTTCCCCACTGTGTGGACACCTCGGCGAGACGAAGACGTTACTGCGGCTACGAGAACGGTTCTGGAGACCCGGATTAGCCCGTACTACCAAGACCTTCATCAGTAAGTGCCGCACCTGCCTTGAAAGTAAATCGCGACGGCGAGAGAGAGTTCCGGTCCAGAGCTTTCCAGTTTGCGAAGTTCTGGGTAGAATACACTGTGATGTAGTAGGACCAATCGCGCAGAAGAGCAAGAGCGGCAACCGCTACATCCTGACCTTGTGCGATGCGACGTCGAAGTATCCATTCGCCTACCCGATGAGAAACCAGAAAGCCAAAACAGTCATCAAGCTTCTGCAGGAGCGCTTCATCCCCGAGTTCGGTGTACCATGCTGGATCCACACCGACCAAGGCACCAACTTCACCGGTTCGGCCTTCAAGAAGTTCTGCGACCTGTTTGGCATTCGGCATACGACAACAACACCATACAACCCAGCTTCCAATGGACAAGTCGAGAATCTGAACAAACAACTGAAGAAGGTCCTCACCTGTCTGCTTGAGCGCAACCACAACGACTGGGATACCTACCTCCCAGCCTGCCTGATGGCTCTCCGCTCCAGCGTCCACCCGGTGACAGGTTTCACGCCTCACTACCTGGTGTTCGGCCGTGACTTCCGACTCCCGATCGACAACGCGCTGAAGAAGCTGCCTGAGTACGCCGATCTGCCCGACTACGTCAAAGACTTCCAGTGTCGCCTGGACGAGGCGACTGAGCTGGCCAAGGAGCGCCTGCACCTGCACCAACAACTGCGAGACGAGCACTACTCGAACCTGCCCGCCGCCAAGAAGCTCCAACCCGGCGATCTGGTCTTCCTCAACAACCCGGTGCTCAAACCGGACGAAGCGGCGAAATTTCATCGACCTCGCAAAGCCTTATACGAAGTCGTCGAGCCCAAGGGCGAGGTCGTCTACAAGATACGACGGAGACTGCCCAACCCGAGAGCTAGACGAGACGAACTAGTCGTCCATCGCCGGAACCTTCTGCTCGTGCCCGACGCTGACTACACGAGGACTTCCGATCCTGAAGTCGACAAACCGAAGAAGCGTCGGCGACCGCCCGACGTCCCCGACAGCGCAGGACCCGCGACCCTGACGCCGATTCCCGAGGACGACCAGGACGACCCCGACGATGATGATGATGATGACGGCTACGACGCAAGGCCGGCCTTCCGATGGCACTTCCGGCCTTTGGCGATCCCGGAGGTGCAGCCAGGAGGTGGACCGGTCACGACACCAGCGAACCAGGCAAGTGCACTTCGGCGTGAGCCAGTGCCGTATGGTGAATGTCATTTGCATGAGCCTGTTCTTGATGCGTCTATGCCTGCCGTTTCCTTTCCGCCCGTTTCTGCTCCCGCCCCCAGTGCTGCTTTATCTGTGGTCCAGACCCCTGGGCCGTCGCTATGCACCACTCCGGTGGAAGCGTCAGTAGGAATTGTAGATGCCGGTAGGCCGGCTAGGAATCGTAGGCAGCCTGAGAGGCTGATTATTAATCCTAAGGCTAAGACTTATGTTAGCCGCACCGCCCGCATCCGCGCACAAATCGAAACGCATTTCAGCGCAGAAATGCACTCTCGCCGTACCGCCAAGCGCACTGAGCGCACGCCGTCGGCGGAGAATCGCCATCGCCGCTCGCGGCACGAGGCCGAAGCAGGTCCGCCCATTGGGGCAGCCGGCGGCCAATTTGAGTCGGGCGAACACCGGGAGGTTGCCCGAATCCCTCCCCGGCTACGGCTCACCCTTCCTCAGGAGGAGAGAGCCCCGTCACCGCCACTAGAGGTACTCCGGCCACGTCCTAGGCGCCGCAGGCGACAGCGGCCGGGGCACAACCGGACCGCCGGTGCCGAGGGGACGCCCTCGGAGAACCCGCCCGTTGTTCGCCGTATTGCGGCCGCCCCATCATCGAGCCTGGCAGCCACTGCATCGACCGACGGAATCTCTCAAGGAATCGCTGAGATCCGTTGGCAAGTCGAGCAGGATCAGGCTAGAGAGGCCGCGGGCCACAGCAGCGAGAGACCTAAGCCCGCAGCGACGGCTGATCAGGCTCAAGGATCGAGACGCCAGCGTCCCCGACCGCCGACGCCCGTCTTCATTGACTTGACGGAGCCGGACTCCCCGGGGCTAAGCCCGACTACTAAGTACCGACCGGCCGGTGGGTCGGCCGCCGAAGTCGTCGCCGAAGGCCTAGCGGAGCTTCGACAACAGCTCGCGCCCCGGCAGCCGATTCCAACATCGACTAAGATCGAAACTCGGGACGCCCGGCCAGAGTCGTCGGATGACGCCAGCAAACCGTCGGCGCAGCCCGCCCCCAACTTAGTTTTTCTTTGCAGAATAGCGGGGCCAGAGCTCCGACTGGAACCGGCTTCACCGCCCCGCGACGACCAAGTCTGGCTGCCAACTGTTCCCGAGCCGGAGAACCCCGTGGCCCCAGGCAGAGTAGAGGCCGCCTGCCAGACTGACGGCAACAATTCGGAGGCGACCACCCTGCAGGAGCTAACCACCGAGCTGCGACAGGCCCTGCCTACAAACAACGCAGTCCCTCCGGCACCGCCCAACTCGCCGGAGCCACGCGACCCAGACTCATCAGACAATGAGTCCGAGGACAACGGATCGTCGCCACCGGGCCTTTCGCCAGCTGTTCAAGCTGCCGTTAACCGCTATATTGAGGCGGTGTATTTTATCGCCCAACAGCTGACTGCTGCCGCCCAATTGAACCGACTGCCAACCCTCGCGGACTGGCCGCGATGGGCCTGTCTCCGCGCCCTTACGGATGAGGATCGGCAGCGACTAATGGACGAGGCCGCCCAGCTCGCGGCACCGACGCTCAGACGTCCGCCGCATCCCGAGACGGCCCGCGTCGTCGCCCGGCTAATTGCGGCCCAGATGGCGGGTCGGACGCCGGAGGTCCCGGATCTCGTGCGCCACTGTGACCGGCAAGAGTAACTTTAAACCCTGGACTGACAAACCCCAGGTGACTCCAATTTTCGTCGCGCCCTTTTGCTAGCGCCCTCAGCAGCCCTGCGCTGCACGTGCGAATTTTTGCGCAGTCGCGCCGTTGACTTCCCCTCTTCGTATATGAGCGGCATTTGTCCTTTGTGCTCATTTTCGGCATCAACCATTTGTGCCCTTGTGGCCAGTCTTTTGCCTTTTCCCCCGGGGCTCTGCATGAACTCCCGCATCCCCCATATTTAGGCGCCTCTTGCGTATCATGGGGCTGGCGCCCCCCTTCATGCTTTGGTGTGACTCCATTAATACCGTATGGGGCGGTAGTACGAGCTACGGCCTCGCCCAGCCGCGCTTTTATAGCCCACTGTGGCTTCTTTTGTCCCATTACCGGTATTTGCCATCCTTTTTACGGGCGCTGCAGTTATTTGTGCAACCCGGTATTTAGGCGCTGACTTCAAGCGGGCAGGCGCCCCCGCACACGCGTTTAGGGTTCCAATCATGGGCCTAACCCAGCCCCTTCTCTGCTATTCTGCCAAAGTTACCACCTTTTTGCCAATCAAAATTTTATTTTCTGCAGTTTACCTTTTTAAATAAAGGCGCGCTCCGCCTTCACTCCGCCTCTTTATTTGAACGGGGAGAGTGTAGTGAGCCGCTAGTTTATGGCTAGGCGTCACCCTTGTCAGCCGTTCCCTCGCCCTCCCTTTGGGTTGCTGTCTGCCGCTGGTCAGCTTCCCGCCCTCCTTTCGCTTGCCTGTTGCCCCCGTGTCCTTTCCGCCCTGCTGCGTTTCCGTTCTCAGCCCTCAGTCTCTCGACTGTGGGCTGTCTCTGTTTCGCTCCCGTCCCGTTTTCCCTGTCTTGTGAGCAAGTCACATGACAGTTCTTGCGTTCTTTGAGTCTTAAAGTGCAGTAAACATGTTTACTGCACTCGTTGGCCCTGTTTACCGGGTGAGTCACGTGCTTTCGGACCCCTCCCTTCTCTAAGGAGAGGAGTGACTCATGTTGCTAAAAATAGCAACTGAGTCACAGCCGCGTGTACTCTGGCCGGGGACCTCAAGTGACGTCAGTTCTAAAAATAGAACAAGTCACGAGGTCTTCCGCGCGCTTGTACCCTGCCCAAGACTCTCGAGTGACGTCAGTTCTAAAAATAGAACAAGTCACGAGGTCTGGAGCGTGGGAATTTCCCGGCTATAAATAGGAGCCCTCTCCCCCTTGTTTCCGTCAAGGGGTCTTCCTTCTGTTCAACCTCGAGTTCTACGTCCGCGTGTGACTGAGTCCCGAGTGTCCGAGTCTTTGCGCACATTGATTCTGTTCCTGTTGCTCCGACTGAGACCCGACCAAACCAATCCAAGTCTACGAGAGGCTAACTCAGCCCTCCCTCTACCATCCTAGCCCGGCAGGTACTGCTGACGAGACGCCTTATACGTTGAGCTGCAAATCTGCACGTCGTGCTGTGTTCGTTGACTTCATTATTTCGTTCCGACGGGAAGCTCACCTCACCGAAGGCCGAGACCTGAAGGAACTGGTGGCAGCACTACCTACGCTACTGAGAGAGTTGAGAGAACTTCCCACTGAAGAGGCCCGAGTCTGAAGGTAATCCGCAAGGGCCTAAACCGGGAAGAAACCCCATTGTACTTCACTGGTGGCAGCGGTGGGATTCAAAGACCTACCAGGCCACCCCGAGAAAACCCCATTGTACTTCACCATTAACTCGGCTGGCCAAAGATTGCTCCAATAAATTTTATAATGGTTTTAAACCAAACTGTATAGATTGATTTGACATAATATCAAAGCTACTACTAGCTACCGATAATATGAGAGAAAGAGCCGGGCTGCGTAGATATTTGATTATTTTTGTTTTATTTTATTTCAAACTATAAACTGACTTCTGAGAAATTTTGAAAATTACTGATTTGCAAGTTATATATGATTTCAAGCATTGATACAAGAGCCTTCACAGCGCATTTTAGAATTTGATAGCAGCAATGAAAAATGTTGACCAAAGACGGGAATGCACAGAGTCCAGGCCTGCTTTTAGCCTGCAAGTCTTGTAAATTATTTAAATATTACACATAAAGCAAAAAACACAAGCCTGTAACATTTTTTAAAATATTAAATATTTGCTTAAAAGAAACAAAAAATTCTTTTTACTAAACTAGGCCTATGCTTTACAGTATGGTAAGATTTGTTATAGTGAACATATTTTACAATTAACGGAAGAACACTGTTTCGCGGAAAAAATCTACCATGCAAAACCCAGTCTTATTTCTGTATTATATTATCCTAATCATCTTTATCTTTGTATTGTCAAAGTTTTTAGATGATGATTACACCAAATAACATAGGAGTGTATAAACAATCGTTATGTAGGCGCAGTCTTAGACTAAGATTAGATTTATATTATTAAACAAGTATTTAAAATCTTAATTTAGAGACCTACTTTAAAAATATTGTCTTTGTTAAGGTCAATAACATGAAAAAGAACCTAAACAAAAGTCAAATGAGTAGGCTTTTAGACCTTACACCCCTAGGCTACAAATTTCGAAAATTGTTAAATTTTAGGCCTACCAATTTTCCTAAAGTAGTTAAGTGAATGCCTAAGGCAGTGTAAGTGTAAGAATTCTAAATATCCTTAAAATTACTAACTTGGTCAGATTACTTGTGTCGTTGTTACTAAAGAGAAAGTCTAATTAAGCAATAACTTTCCTTAAAAGATAAGCCTTTCAATTGACTCTTGCTAATTATTATAGTTTAAAAGGTTTTTGATTATTACATTAATTATAATTATAAGCTAGTTTTTTAGGCTATGCAATGTTTTTGCATTTTTGGCCTTTTGAAAATCTCATTTGCAATCTGGATTTTTGGCATTAGAGGCCTATCTGGCAACTTTATTTTTCCTTTGCCAGTTGCCAATTTGAGTTATAGGTATAAGAGATATTGATATTTATTAGGCCTAAACTAGCTTAAATACGAAGCTAAGTTACAAAAATCAACAATGTCAATAACAAGTCCCAGACAATCTCATTCCCAGAGTCATACAGTGTAGGCCTATACATTTTTAATAAGCTTTAGAAATATCTATCCTCAAGAATTTGGCTAATTTGGCTAGTCTAACTAACCAAAAATACTAAAATAGCCATTGGCATTAACCCATGGCCATAGCTTAGGTGGCAGTTTTTGGTGAATTTTCCGGCGCAAATTGGCCCTTTTTTGGCATATATGGCGCACACGGCGTACAAGGAAAAATTGGAAATGCTCTGGCGGCGCACATGGCGCATGGCGCTGAAAAAAATATATAGTTACACATTGTTATACTTTGCAAAATATATAGTGTCAGGCCTAATTCCATAATTCGTAAAATAAAATTATGTAAATTACGTAAATCACGATATACAATACATAAATGAAATTCAAATTTGTCTACCGTAAATTCCTTACGGTAGAATAAATACCTTACCTTTCCTTACCTTACCTTAGACTTACCTTATCATGGTGCGCTGCGGCGCACAAAATCTTTTCTTTATGGCGCACGGCGCACAGTGCTCAAAAGCCATCAAAATAGTTCCGGCGCACACTGTGCCACCTTCCCGACTATGGGCATTAACAACTGGATTTTCAGTCTCGAGCGAAAGGCCAGTTGGCATCTGGATTTCCTACCTTAAAAAACCTAGAGTATAGGTTTATGAATAAAAAAAAATAATATTTAAGTTAATATTAAATTGGAAAACTTTTTTCAAGTATAGAAAGTAAAAAAATTAATTTTGTTATAATGTAAATCATTTAATAAATTTTAACACATCATATTTAATAATTAAAAGGCTTACAACTAGCATTATTAGTACTAGTCCTAAGATTTTATAAAGTAGCCTAGATTTTGAATAAACACAACTTAGAGTAAAGACTAGCCTAAGAAGGTTAGACAATAAAAATATATGTTTTGCCAAAAAACTAATTTTTGGTCTTACCTAAATAAAATTCTATTCAAATCTATAAAAAGTGCAAGTGTTATCTAGTTACATTGTAATAGACAACTAGCCTAATTATTATACAATTGTTAGGCTAGACAAAAGAAAATATTTAAAACTATTTTTTACAAATAAAAGCCTCTAGTTTTTTAAATAATATGAATTGATTTTTTGTATATTATAATTGCAATTAATATTTCATTTTTTAAAAACTTAAAAATGTAAAAATAAAATTATAATATATAGATTTAAGATAGAAAAAAAGCAAAAAACTTGAAAGGATCTTATATATATGATCATGTGTATACAAATAAGGTACGGGAAACAGGCAGGTAGCTAAAATTTAAGGGCTAAGACCTAGGACCTCAAAGTTAAACATGAAATAGTTAGTATCATTGTTCAGGTTATGGTGTTTCTATTCTATTGACTAATATAAGAGGACAAGTACCAATGGGACTTGGCCATAGTTAGGATTATGCCATGGTATATGCTAGAATAAAAAGTCCCTTAAAAAATCTATGCCACTTCATACTGAAATGTATGCCAAGTTCCTAGGAACTTACGCCAGGTTTTCTAGGCTATGCGACAATAAATGACCTTTTTTGTGTGTTACACATTTTTTTAACAATAAAAATTTAACAAATGTGTGGTTTTCATTTAAAGTAAATTGGCTTACAAATAATGCCAACAAAAATCAATTTTTTTGTTGAAGTTTTTTTAGAAAATTAACACAATTAGTTTATGTGGAATTTTAAATTTTTATAGATCAGGAATAGTTATGAACTTTCATCTTACGAGTTTTACGGTTTTTATGATTTTATAATAAGATTCTGAGGTTACGGCGTTATGCCAACAATTGTTAATATTAACTTTGGCGTGAAGGTTGGAGTTGGCGTACACTGCTTGGCATATTTATGCCACGGCCTCACGCCAAAAGGTATGCCAAATTTATTTTGCCTCATTTTTTACGCCAATTGTGCACCAAAAAAAGTAAAATTTTCAATTGTACACCAGAAATTTCCCGCGTAATATACATCATCCTGACTATGGGGACTTGGTCACCATGGTTATGGTTCTAAAAGTAGGTGGTTTAGCAAGTAATATAAAAATATATAATATATAAAAAATTGCCAACCACAAAACTAGATACATATTATAAGATTTGATTAAAAAAGAATCAAAATATTTTGCATAAAAATTCAATACAATATCAAAAGTTGATAGAATATAGGCATAAAAAACAAAATAGAACTAAAGTAACTAGTGAAGATACCACTTAGATAGAAGTTTTTTAACAAAAAAGCAAGGCCCTTTAATATTACACATAAGTACCTTCATACCTCAGAATATATTCAGTTGTTGGCTTCTACTATTCCCTGCAAATTAATTATTTAAGTTTGTTTTCGTTGGCCTTAATGTACATAGTTTCCAGAATGTTCAAGTTAGATTCTTGTTTGCAGGTTTTAATAATTTTGAGAATTTATCTAAAGCAAAAGTTTGAGCAAAAAAGTTTGTACTTCTAGAAAACTTTGTACTCTGTGGAATTGAAAAATAACTTATTAACTTATCACTGAAATATTCAATAGCTATAGTTAAAATTTGTAGTTAATCTATAATAAGACAAACTCAGTTAATGATAGTGTAGAATTTGTACTTTTTGTAATTTCATGCTAAATTGACTCGATAATTCTACAGTCTACAGAAGCAAACCAAAAAGAATGTTTTCAACAGCAGCAGCAAGAAGAGTTGAAATTGTCTCTTCTTCTGCATCGCCTCCATTGGTTCGCCACTTTAGCACTGCCTCCAGCGTGGGCGGTGGCACCTCTAAACCAGTTGTAGTCCAAGTGAAAATTGAACCATCAAATGATAGTGTTGGAACTAAAATTACTCGACTGTCCGATGCCTCCGGTTCTACAGTGTCAAAATCTGTTGGTGCAGTGACTCCAGCTACTGTTAGTAGCATAGTAGGTTCTACTAACAATACAGCTACAACTTCGTCTAGTGGTATTACAGTGGAACGAAGAAATAATTGCTGTGTTATCAGCATACCCAGATCGGCTGTGAAACCGGTGTCAATGTCAACTAATTCAACTGCCGTTAGCTCCACTGCGCCAATATCGACTATTCGGGTTGCAACCGCTTCTAAAAGATTGTCGGATAGCGTTGGCAGTCAGGTTAGCGGTTTGTCCTGTCTTTTAATTTAGCTATGCCAGTTTTCCAATTCTAATTGCTTTTCTGACATCAGGCTGAAGCTATAGAGGACCCGTGATTTTGGCGTCCGATCTGAAGCTACAAGAGAGAGTAGGGTATTTTTGGCGCCACATCAGAAGCTACAAGAGAGAGTAGGGTATTTTTGCTGCCACATCTGAAGCCACAAGAGAGAGTAGGGTATTTTTGCTGCCACATCTGAAGCCACAAGAGAGAGTAGGGTATTTTTGCTGCCACATCTGAAGCTACAAGAGAGAGTAGGGTATTTTTGGCGCCACATCTGAAGCTATAAGAGAGAGTAGGGTATTTTGGCGCCACATCTGAAGCTACAAGAGAGAGTAGGGTATTTTTGCTGCCACATCTGAAGCTACAAGAGAGAGTAGGGTATTTTTGGCGTCAGATCTGAAGCTACAAGAAAGACATAAGCCACATCTGGCGCCACATCTGAAGTTTCAAGACATCTTGGTGCCACAACTGAAGCTACAAGAAAGGTAGAATATTTTTAGCGTCAAGTCTGAAGCTACAAGAGAGAGTAGGGTATTTTGGCGCCACATCTGAAGCTAACTGAGAGAGTAGGGTATTTTGGCGCCACATCTGAAGCTACAAGAGAGAGTAGGGTATTTTTGGCGCCACATCTAAAGCTACAAGAAAGAGTAGGGTATTTTTGGCGCCACATCTGAAGCTACAAGAGAGAGTAGGGTATTTTTGGCGCCACATCTAAAGCTACAAGAGAGAGTAGGGTATTTTTGGCGCCACATCTGAAGCTACAAGAGAGAGTAGGGTATTTTTGGCGCCATATCTAAAACTACAAGAAAGTGAAGGGTAATCTTTGGCGCCACATCTGAAGCTACAAGAGAGAGAGTAGGGTACTTTTTGGCGCCACATCTGAAGCTACAAGAGAGAGTAGGGTATTTTTGGCGTCACATCTGAAGCTACAAGAGAGAGTAGGGTATTTTTTTGGCGCCACATCAGAAGCTACAAGAGAGAGTAGGGTATTTTTTGGCGCCACATCTGAAGCTAAAAGAGAGAGTAGGGTATCTTTAAGCGCCACATCTGAAGCTGCAAGAGAGAGTAGGGTATTTTGGCGCCACATCTGAAGCTGCAAGAGAGAGAAGGGTATTTTTGGCGCCACACCTGAAGCTACAAGAGAGAGTGTAGGGTATTTTTGCTGTCATATCTGCAGCTAACTGAGAGAGTAGGGTATTTTGGCGCCACATCTGAAGCTACGAAAGAGAGAGTAGGGTATTTTTAGCGCCAAATCTGATGCTACAATACAGAGTAGGGTATATTTTGCGCCACATCTGAAGCTAAATCCGTGAGCTAAGAAATTAATGCCACATACCACAATAATAAAAACAATATTTTGTCTTCTTTTTCTCAAGGTTCGCGCTCTGGTAGCGGCCCAAGAAGGCTTCACCGCAATGTCCAGTTCGCCTAGAAAAGCTCCAACGGAACTGGTTGATGAGGAACCAGGTGATGAAGCTAATTCTAATCAGGAGCCTCTGTCAGTACACGACGCACTGCAGAGCGCTCTGGTGCTTCTACCCGAAGGCAGTCGCAAGCGATTCCAGTGCCGTCTATGCGGAAACTGCTACGCTCGTGTTGAATACCTGAGCCGGCACGTTCGTCAGGCCCATCTGCGCGACTCTCGTCTGCTGCAATTCAGCAGCCGCGGACAGTCGGCTGACGATGTCGAAGTTGAGACTACTGATCGGCCTGACCAAGGAGATGACGGAGAAGAGGCTGGCTCGTCTCCAAAGAAGCAGCGTCGGCTTAGAAGTCTTAATAATAATACTACTACTAATAGTAATAGTAATAAAAATATTAGCGGTCCTCGTTGCACCCTGTGCGATCGTCGGTTTGTTGATGAAGCTGAACTACGCCGGCACCTGTTGAGCCATCCGGGCAGTTACGAGTGCCCCCGCTGTGGTCGGTGGTTCCCCAGCCTGGCTGGACTCAAACGACACTCAGAGGACGCGCACCAGTCTGCTCAAGATGATTCCGATGAAGACGACGGCTACGACGAGAATGATGCCAGCGACGAGGATGGCGACGATCCGATGGCTGATGATGTCGGAGTCGGCTCCGGCTCGTCGTTCTCTCGGCCGTGCATCTGTGCCATTTGCCAGTCGGCGTTCGCTGAATCCCATCTGCTGGCCAACCACGTCAAGTCGGTGCATCGGCTGAGGAAGACAGGCGGCAGAGGGGATCAGAGATGCTACCAGTGCGCCTACTGCGCCAAGTGCTTTCACCAGCACACTAATCTGCGCCGACACCTGACCTGCCACACCGGTCAGAGGCAGTTCCCCTGTCCGATCTGTCAGAAACGATTCGCTGACAAGGGAGACGTTAACAAGCATATGGTGACGCATACGGGAGTGAAGCCGTTCAAGTGTCAGGTGATTGCATAATTTTATTGGGGTTTCATGATTTAGATAGCTTTGTGCAGAGTGAGGCATTGGACACAGGTACAGAGATTAGAGATTGGGAGAGAGATTAGGTATGAGAGAGAATTAACTATAGGAAGAGAGATAAAACATGGGGTCAGAGATTAGATATAAAGAGAAAGATTAGATATGTGGAGAGAGATATAGATTGGTGGAGAGATTAGGTATGGAGATAGAGATTAGAGATAGGGAGAGAGAGATTAGATATGAAGATGGAGATTAGAGATAGAGATAGAGGTTAGAGATATGAAGAGAGAGATTAGATATGGAGAGAGAGAGAGAGAGAGAGAGAGAGAGAGAGAGAGAGAGAGAGAGAGAGAGAGATTAGAGATAGGGAGAAAGATTAGATGTGGGGAGATTATATTTGTTTATAGAGATTAGAGATTTGCATGAGAGATGATTGGATATGAAGAGAGATTAGAGATAGGGAGAGAATTGGGGATAGATTCGAAATTAGATGGAAATTAGAAGTAGGGAGAGATTATTTTTAATATTTTGTAAAAAGGATGTATTTAAATTAATAATACTATTAAAGGCCATGTTTAATTATTAAAGAATCATTGTTCTACTATTCTACCCCGAGCAAGGTCTGCGACCGGCGGTTTGGCCAGAGAACGAACCTGCGGACCCACGCTCTGACCCACACCAAGCCAAGCCAGCAGCTGCCTGTTGGGGTGTCCCCAACGGCCATCATCTCGTCCGCCGCTGCCACCACTCGATCGGTTGGTAGGCCAAGGAAACTCCGAAATCAACTCGGACGGGCACCGGTCGGCATGCTGGACCCTGGGTTCGATCATGGTCGGCAGGTGCGCGAACATTTCTTAGAAACAGTCGAGGTGCCCGAGGCTGACGAGGAGGTCATCCTTGGTTGATGGCGGCTGCGCGAAATTTTCGCGGGAATGTTTTACTTGAGGTGAACGCTTTGGTGTTGTCTGTTAATTGCTCTTATCACTTATCTTATCGCCTCGGCTTTTTGCGCTCAAATGTTAACTCTCATCTCTCCCCATCTCTAATCTCTCTTCGCGTACATCTAATCTCTCTTTCCATATCTAATTTCTCTCCCTATATCTAATCTCTCCATATCTAATCTCTCTCCCCACATCTAATCTCGCTCCCCATATCTAATCTCTCTCCCCATATCTAATCTCTCTTTCCGTATCTAATTTCTCTCCCTATATTTAATCTCTCCATATCTAATCTTTCTCCCCATATCTAATCTCTCCCCATATCTAATCTCTCCCATATCTAATCTCTCCCCATATCTAATCTCTCCCATATCTAATCTCTCCCCATATCTAATCTCTCCCATATCTAATCTCTCCCCATATCTAATCTCTATCCCCATACTTAATTTCTCTTCCTATATCTAATCTCTCTTCATCCAATCTCTCTTTCCATATCTAATTTCTCACCCAAATCTCCAATCTCTGTCGCCATATATAATCTCTTTATATCTAAACTCCCCATATCCGACCTCCCCATCTCAAATCTCCCACTCTGTCTGTAAACTCGTTTAATCTGTTCAATATCTTTCATTTCTTTTTTCTTCTATCTAATCTCTAATAATCTAAATCCGATCTCTAAATCCCCTTCCCATTCCTGCATAACCCAGCTGCATATATTATACTACTTAAATGCGTTCTAATGTTAATTATTTGACTGCTATAAGCTTCTGGGCAATGTTCATAGTTCATATTCTGTCATATAAATATATTAATTATTTTTTAAAAGCCTTCATCGCCTTGTTCTCACATTGTATCAATATGCGCGCGCGTTTCTCTGTATCCCCACCACTGACACGTTAAACCCGACCGACTCTGCTTAATTCTGTTCCAGAGATTATGTACATATTAGTAATAATCTGTCATATTTTTGTTATCCCCTCTGTAGCGAATCCAAATTCAGTGTTGTTTTACCTACTATGCTATAAACTTGTTAATTGCGTATCCTATATAATGTAATGTACAGTAACTACAATATTCTAATTACCTTTCTAATGTACATTGCAATGAATTTCTCTTTTTTCTCTAATTTAATTTCTTTAAGTTCGTTTCATAACTAAATGACTATTGTGCACTTAAATTTCAAACATTTTTAGTTTAATAAATCTGTTACACTACTCATTAGTCCCGTGTCATCAGTAGTAACAAAGTTGTTGCTTTGTAATTGTAGCTTTTGTTTAACGCGTTAAAATATTTGGAGGAATGGTGGATTGATTGTCTTAGTTATTTCATTTAAAAAAGACCCCAAGATGAAGAGTTAACAATGCATTTGTAGTTTAACTGCGTCAAAAGTAAGTGAACTTTTAAAAATTTTAAAAATCATCAAAATAGCAGCATCTTTAACCTATCATTTACACTAGACTGCAGTTTAGCATATCAAGTGCCATTTTGGCTCTCTCTAATCTAATGCCATTTTGGCTCTCTGCCATTTTGGCTTCCTCTAATGACATTTTGGCTCCCTCTAATGCCATTCTGGCTCCCTCTAATGCCATTCTGGCTCTCTAATGCCATTCTGGCTCCCTCTAATGCCATTTTGGCTCCCTCTAATGCCATTCTGGCTCCCTCTAATGCCATTCTGGCTCTCTAATGCCATTCTGGCTCTCTAATGCCATTCTGGCTCTCTAATGCCATTCTGGCTCTCTAATGCCATTCTGGCTCTCTAATGCCATTCTGGCTCTCTCTAATGCCATTCTGGCTCTTTCTAATGCCATTCTGGCTCTCTCTAATGCCATTCTGGCTCTCTCTAATGCCATTCTGGCTCTCTCTAATGTCATTTTGGCTCTCACTAATGCCATTTGGCCTCCCACTAATAATGCCATTTGGGCTTCTTAAGATACATGTTTATTAGATTGCTACTATAAGTTATATATTTACATATCAATTGTAATTAAAACAATAATTCTATATAAAAAGCCACAAACAAATTCTATACAAGTCTATTAGTTGTATAGCAACGTAAAATTAATTTAACACGTTAATTAGTTTACATGTGCGCTCTATAATAATTAGACTTGACACCTGTAGCCCATAAGATACAAAATTGTATATTGATATTCCGCTAGCCTCATTTCAAACACCTTTTAGCGGCCGCGTCATATTTGTTTTTGTGTGTTGCGCCGTGTTGTTACTAGGCTACGCTACGGGCGCTGATCGGGGGGGGGTTCAATTCTTGTTTAAATAAAGGCCTTAGTTGCGTAAATATCTTATTATAAAAGCATGGAGAAAATGTGTTCAACATATAAACTGTGTATTTAACCCGCGTAACGCGTGTGTCATCTCTCTGTCTATTTCGAGCATGGAGACTGTTAACTAAACTTGCATCAATGCCGATAACAGGGATTGCTTATCATTCAATCAAATCTGCGTGTGTATCTGACACATCTACTGCTCATCATCTACCCCTCTGTCTACTTCATAAAGACGAATTACTGTAATTTAATCATCAACATCCCCTGCATACATGCCGCATGTTTTCATACTCAGTGCGGCTCCTGTAGGTTTGACGCACTTGAGAGCCTCCGCTCAATTCTATAAGAAGAAGATTTGCGCCAAATTTTGATGGAAAGGCAATTAAAGCGCTAGAGGCGGGAGAGGTTTGAGTGCGAGTCGAATGTGTCAGTTTTCGAAAATGAATTTTTCCCCATCTAAGCCTTGATTGAATCGACAGCTGTAAGATTGATGACTGCAATTAAATGGATCTATATACTTTAGCTAAACGCCAATTCCCAAGGATTTCCGTTATGGAATCAGATTATTATTAATATAGCAGAAATATTCCATCAAAATATGTTTAATAACAATGCGAAATTAAGCAAAAAATAAGCCTTTAACTTGAAGATTAAGTATTAAGTTAATTAATTTGCTAGATTTATAATCAGCTCAAGCATCCATCATTTTTTAAGCAGATGGGCGAAAAGAAACAATATTTTTGGTGCCATTGTGTATTTTAAACTAGCGTCACATGCAAGCCTGACAACCCGCGTTTGACACCCCACTGACACGGAAGCGGGACCCTTACTGACAGCCCAATTTGATGCGGACTGACAACCCACTGACAGCTCAGTTTGATGCTTACTGACAGTGACAGCCCAAGTTTGATGCTAACTGACAACTCAAATTTGATGCTGACTGACAACTCAAATGTGATGCTGACTGACAACCCAAGTTTGATGCTAACTGACAACTCAAGTTTGATGCTGACTGACAACCCACTGACAACCCAAGTTTGATGCTGACTGACAACCCACTGACAACCCAAGTTTGATGCTGACTGACAACCCACTGACAACCCAAGTTTGATGCTGACTGACAACCCACTGACAACCCAAGTTTGATGCTGACTGACAACCCACTGAAGTAGTAGGGCGAATTATGATACTGCCGCACTAGCACTGGCGAGATAGGCGGCAATGCAAATGTATAGGGAAAAATACACTGCGGAGATATGAGCCCTATCTCTGTGCATTGGGGACGGCTAAGCACTGCAGAGATATGAGCTCTATCTCTGTGCATTGGGGACGGCTAAGCACTGCAGAGATATGAGCTCTATCTCTGTGCATTGGGGACGGCTAAGCACTGCAGAGATATGAGCTCTATCTCTGTGCATTGGGGACGGCTAAGCACTGCAGAGATATGAGCTCTATCTCTGTGCATTGGGGACGGCTAAGCACTGCAGAGATATGAGCTCTATCTCTGCTTAACACAGGAGTGATAGGAGAAGAGGCGGCCTATTTCTTTACACTGGAGATGGTTAACACTGCAGAGATAGGAGGAGAGGCGGCCTATCTCTTTGCATTGGGGGTGGTTAACACTGCAGAGATAGGAGGAGAGGCGGCCTATCTCTTTGCATTGGGGTGGTTAACACTGCAGAGATAGGAGGAGAGGCGGCCTATCTCTTTGCATTGGGGGTGGTTAACACTGCAGAGATAAGATGTTAATCTATGTAATTGGAAATAATGTTTGCGAAAGAGCCAATCACAGAGCCCGGAGTGGGATGGGTGGTTTGGGGTGGTTCGGTCGAGGGTATATAAGCCCCGAAATTGACAAGGAAGAATTCTCAATTTTTCAAATCCAAAATTTCATCCGAAATTTTCCTCAGCTTTTAACTTTTGTGAGTTTTCAATTGCGAAAGGAAAATGGACATCTGTGAAGGCTATAAGGCACAAGTCCAGGAGTTTGAAGGACAAAAATTTATCGCTATTCGCAAATTTTACCGACACGGCAGCACGGCAAGTCTGAAGCCAGGCGTCCCAGGATTCAACCTGAATGTTCACCAATGGAAGAAATTGAAGGAGGTGAAACGCTCACTTGTGATTTCTGCACGCAACAACGAGCCCAAGGTCGTGAAACTCGGCTTCGATAAGTTTGTGGAAGTCAAAGGCGGCATCATTTGGCTCAAACGGCTGCCGGAAGATTGCTGCGAGGAGTTTTTGAGACGAAACGCCGTACCACTGACTCCGCCGCTGTGGCAGAAGCTCTGGAAAATCGCCTCCTGGATCGACGGTCAGCTGGTGGCTCCCTTGAGGAACACAATGCAGTACGAGCTGGAGTCTGATGAGGAAGAGGAGGAAGAGGACAAGAAGCTCAAGTTGGAGGCTGACCAGGACACGAAGCCCATAATGGAGACTGATGAGGGCGGAGATCATGCTGATGACGAGGACGTTAGCTCGCCCACAAGGCCGCGCATTGTGACTGAGCCAATCACATCCACACCGATACCTTCGGTTGATTCTGATGCTGGACTGCTTCCGCAGCGGGACACCAACCTTGAGGAAGATCCGGTGTGGTATCAGTTCAGGGCGCATGCAGCGGCTTCGACGGTGAGCAGCAGCAGCAGGAAGCGAAAGCTGCCATTTCAACTTCGTCGGCAGGACGCGATGAGGCTGCAGCCCAATGTTCGCTTTGATAACTGAACAGCTAGAATGCTTTGAATGCATTGGACTAACTAAATTACTTTTAGCTTGCACATGATTATCCAGCCTGACGGCACTATGCTGTTTTTTATCTCTGCTATTTCTGAAATGCTGGTGTGCGAGTGTTTTAGTGTTCGTTTTTATGGATTGTTTGCTTTCGGAAAATACACCGACTGTTACGATGTTAGAGGTTTCAATCTGACAGTAATAAATTAATTTGCCACTCGTTTCTCTATCATTTAATTGGAATATAAATTTCTACTTAAGAAAAAATACTGTACAGCTAGAGCAGGTGGATAGGCACGTATCTTGATAAACCCATGATGGAGAAAATTTATTTGAAACCTGAGCAACCGGCTAGTTTTTCTTGTGCCTCAAAGTTGCTGCATGAAGTGAGGCAAAGAGGTGATCGAATATCTGCAAAGAGCATTGAGCAGTGGCTCAGCGAGCAGCCAGTGCACACTCTGCACAAGCCAGCTAGGAGGCGATATCCAAGGGCCCCAATCATAGTGCGCGCAATCGATGATCAGTGGGAACTTGACTTAGTGGAAATGATTCCATTCGCAAAGCATAATAAAGGCTACAAATATATTCTCACATGCATTGACGTGCTCTCAAAATGTGCTTGGGCCAAGGCACTGAAAAATAAATCTGCTGCAGAAGTGAAGTCAGCATTCGAGAGCATACTGAGAAGTTCAAAGCGCCAGCCACGCACAGTTCGCACAGATCAGGGGAAGGAATTTATCAACTCCACTTTCCGTCAATACTGCATTGACAGAGGGATTCTGGCTTTCCCAACTAACAGCGAGCAGAAGGCAGCTGTCATTGAGCGATGGAATCGAACTCTGAAAAGTAGAATGTGGCGCTACTTCACCTACAAGAGCACACTGCACTGGCTTGATGTGCTGCCTAAGCTGGTAAAATCCTACAACAATACCTACCACAGAAGCATCAAAATGGCACCCACTAGTGTCTGCAAAGAGAATGAATCTGAAGTGTGGATGAACCTGTACGATGGAAAAGCAGTCGAGACTCTAGAAAAATTAAAGAAGCCTAAGTTCGCTGAAAACCAGTCAGTGAGAATTTCCAATGCTCCACGGATATTCAAAAAGGGATACAAAGCGAGCTGGAGTGAGGAAGTGTACACCGTGGTGAGCAGAGCCCCAAAACATTATCCCTACATGTACAAGATTAAAGACATGCGGGGGCAAGAGATTCGAGGACTCTTCCATGAGCACGAGCTGCAGGCTGTCCCGGACTCACAGCGGCTGTATGTGATTGAGAAGATCCTGAAAACGGAGAAGCGGAAGGGAAAAATTCGCTATCTGGTGAAATGGGCGGGCTACGACTCGACTGGCTGGGTGGATGAAAAAGACTTAAGAAAGGTTTAGCTTTGGCACAGCCCTCATCATGTAGTTTATGATTATAATGCGAACTATTTTGATTAACAGTGAGCATGCTGAAGGTACTCCTAGTGACTTTAATTTTTACCTGCCTTCACCTATTTACTTGGATCGAAATGTGGACTATGAGGCAGGTCTGGCTGAAATCCATCTGCCTGCTGCATGGTTCAATGTTGACGAGCCTTACTGCTTCACTGTCTCAGATGGAAGAGAGCATGAGGCCCTGGTTCTTCAACCCGGACGCTTTGCTAGAGTGGAGGAGCTGGTGGAGCGCCTGAATGAGCTGCTGGCCAACTCTGATTCGCTGTTCTTTGATGCAATGAGTGACAGGGAGTCTGAGATGGAGGCTGATGAGTCCGGCCTGATGGGGCGTAGTGGCAACAGGGAATTTGGTATGAAGTTCGAAATCCGCAACTCACGAACTGTGGTGCACAACAACACTGCGAGAGCAGAGCTGTTTCTTCCATCTAGTAAAATTCTGCATTGGCTGGGATTTGGAAACCAGGCTGTGAAAATCCAGCCAGGGAGCCGCGTATCCGAGCATTGCATTGGCTGCCCGCGCACCAGCTTAATCAATGTGCACTGCAGTATCGTTGAGTCAACTAATTGCAACTGGAGCTCCTTGTTGAGAACAGTTGGAATGAAAGCTGGCATTGAATGGGGCAACTATCAAACAAAAATATTTAAGAAAACAATATTCTTCCCGATTCAACGAATCAGTCTTCTTCACAGCATTCGAGTTCAGCTGCGGACATCTATGGTTGCCCACTGATTGCACAGACTCACAGCCCTGTTCTGCTTACAGTTCAAATTCAGGAGAAACGCATTCAATGAACTACCAGCAGCTAATCCAGCAATATTCGGGGGTGAGGACAGGACACGAAAAGCCTGCACTCTATGGCTGTGGGAGCTTCCCAGGGATCATGACATACCAGCCTCCGCCAGCGGCTATATCATCATCATCAGCCTCGACGCTTAGCAACGTCAGGCGCAAAAGAAATACTGAAGCAAGTCCGAAACGATTGAAGAAAAAGAAGGGCACCCGAAAGGCAACTGGTGGAAATCGCAGTAAGAGGTCGAGCAAGGCTAGTGGGAAAAAGCTTAAGAATAGGAAGACGAAAGCAAAGAAGAATAGAGCAGGCGGAGGAAAGCGAAAGCAAAAAGTCAGCAAGAAAACTGTGAAACGCGTGCTCGACTCTCTGTCATAGACATGGCTTACGGATTCAATCCCAGACTTGATTTATTTAAGACGCCCGTTCTACAAACCTGCATTGAAAAAGCTACTTATGTTGATATTCACCCAGTTAATTCCATTGTTGCAAACTCTCCCATTGAATTTGACTGCCACCAATCTGCCGATGAATATACAGATCTGCTTAATTCTTTTCTTTATATTCGCTGCCGCCTTGTGAGACTGGATGGGGGTTTGCTGAGGGAGGATGTTCGAGATGGAGATGGCATCATCACCGAGCGCAGAGACAGTGACGTGCACCCAGAAAATTTTGTTCTGTCTACAGCCTTCTCAGATGTAATTGTGAGCATTAACCAGCGAGTGGTGTCTGGTGGAGACCAGCTCTATCCCTACCATGCGTACTTCAAAGCACTAATGAGCTCATCCGATGCCCAGCAACTAAAACTTTACCCTGCTGGCTTCCTGGAGCCGAACTCGGCAGCTGAAGAGCACACGGAGAGCCACAGGGAATCCCAATGGATGGAGTATGCGGGGCCGCTCTTCAGCGATGTTTTCCAGTGCCCAGTGTTTCTGCTAAGCAATCTGCACCTGCACATCAAACTGGTCCCAGCGATGGGGCCTTTGCCATCAGAACCCCGAATGCAAACAACGCGGCATACCGAATGGAAATCTCTCACAGCATTCTGCATCTTCGCCGAGTCAAAGTGATGCCCCACATCAGCCTGGCCCATGAGCAGGGGCTGACAAACCAAAATGCACTGTATCCCATCGAGCGAACTGAAATGCAGAACTTCATCCTACCCCAGGGTATTCAGTCAAAAAACATTGAAGGATTCACTCATGGAAAATTGCCGAAGTTCATCATGCTGGCCTTCGTGAGCCACCGAGCATTCAACGGTCATCATCACGCGAGCCCGTTACAGTTCCAGAGCTTCAACCTTAGCCGATTGGCTCTAAAGAAAGGTGGGGAAACCGTGTGCCACGGCGCCTTCACACCTGAAAACAATTCCTTCGTAAGAGAATACTTGCACTACCTGAAAAGCTGTCAATCTGCAAGCCACACAAACTCGGTCCGTGGATCCCCTACCAGCTCTTCTCCAACAACACCACGGTGTTTGCATTCGATCTCACACCCGAGGGAGCGGCTCTGTGGTACGGACAGAAGGAGGGCAACCTGCGGCTGGAGATTCGCTTCCAACAGGCTCTGAATGAAGCGGTGTCCCTGATTGCTATGTGCCTGTATGACTCGCTGATTGAGGTCACCAAGCACCGAGAGCTTTTGCTGGACTATTCCTCTTAATTGACATGGATGCAATTCAACTACTTAATCTCGCCAGAAAATTTTTGCCTTACCAAAAATTTCTCATAGTTACTTTACATTTGCGCTATAAAAATTCTCTGCCCTTGAATGTAAAAAGAAAATTTAGATCATCAATTTCCTTTGAAAACAAGTTTGTTTTTGTCCTACTTCAGCACAATGGCTCATTTGGTCACTGGGTGGTGTGCTATGTTGGGCAAGGAAATCGCATTGAGTTGTTCAACTCCCTCGGCTGGGAACCTGAAATTTTATCTTTGGTTTATAATTTGTTTCGAGAGATTAAAACAACTGGCTTTTGGCTCCGAAGCAATATAAACAGAGTTCAATGTGCTAACTCTAATAAATGCGGAATGTTTTGCATCTATTTTGCTTATCAAAAGTTTCTGTTCAATCGGTCATTTGAGGGGATTTTGAAGCATTTGCATGCTAATGAGAAAAATCATTTGAATGATAGAATCTTACAGAGGTTTGAAGCCAACTTAAGAAAAAGATGTCCGTGATTTCTAATATTTATGCATTAAACATGGGAGAAAAGCAAGTTTGCTACGATATCCGCCTCAGGCAGGGAAGCTGCATGATTGTCTGCGGGCCCACCAATGCAGGAAAAACAACCTTTGTCGAACACCTGATCCAGTACAGAGACGTCATGTTTGATGTGAAGCCTGGCAGAGTTCTGTGGTACTATGGGATCTCACAGGCAGGCCATGCAGAACTGAACAGCCTAGGTGTGCAGCTGCGCCAGGGATTTCCCACCAACATCGAGGCAGCACTTAGGCCCAATGACCTGGTTGTTTTCGATGACTTAATAGAGGAAACTTCAAACTCTGCTTCAATGCGAAATTTTTTCACAGGAATCGCACATCACTTGCCGTGCTTTTTGGTGATGCTGACTCAGAATATATTTTTCAAGGGAAAAGAGTCGCGAACAATGAGCTTGAATGTAATGTACTTAGCTATCTTGAAAAACCCCGAGACCAGCTGCAGATTGCAGCACTGGGCAGGCAGTGCTTTACAGAGAAGCCCGGCTTTCTGCTGTCAGTGTTCAAGCACGTGACCGCGCAGGGCAGGGGAGCCTACCTGTTCCTAGACTTTCACCATCAACTCCCGATGAGCTGCGAGTGCGGGCCAGAATTCTGCCCAACCAGCGACCCCATCTTGTATTTGCTTAAGAAAGTGAAGCTTGTTTTTATCAGCTATTGTTTTCATCGCAATGGAAGTGCTTGATTCATATGCAAGTCTTTTTGCGGTTCTTGCGTCACCTAAATATACCGTGCGCTTCAAGCGGCTGTTGATAAAAAATTGTCCAAAAGAAGTGCGTTATTTTCTTGTCGAGGCCTGCCATAATCTCTTACAAAACAATCTATCGTTTTCGCTCGATGAAAAAGCTGTTCTTGCAAAGTCAAAAGAGATAATTCGAAAAATTACTCACAAAAGAAGAAAGACAGACTTGTTGAAGGCTGGCTTCATCAAAATACTCCCGATTCTGCTTAAGCTGGTAAAGAAGAAGAAGCAAAATGAACAAATTTTCAGAAATGGTTCTGATTCCTAAAGCAGAGTATGAGATGTTGATGCAGAATTTGAAGCCAAATGAGACTACCACTGAAGCTGACTTGAAGCAGGCTCAGAAGAAATGCGATGACATCTTGTATGCCGAGGATTGTCCAGAAGATGTGAAAACCGCCATGTACCAAAGTGCAATGCAAAGTTTGCTGGCCAAGCGCAAGCACGCTGGAAAAGAAGGAGCACGCAATACTGAAGCCAAGTTGATGAAAACAGAGACACCCCAGATAAGCACCTGGGAAGAGAAGATCAGCAAGTCGGTGCCACAGAAATTCAAAACCAGGGCTCGCAGTCTGTGGACGATCCTGTCCACCAATCCAGAGCTGATTCGAGTTTGTGAAAACGGGGAGGTGGAAATCGCAGGCACGTCAATCCCTTCCTCAAACATACTGGACTTGATTCAGCACACAGTGAGGGATTCGCCATGTGAGCGTGAACCAGTTGGGTGGAACGAGTTCATCGATTTTCTGCAGCAGAAAAAGCTTAATGTTCCGCTTTCCGCTGTTGGTAAATCAGTTAAGAAGAAAATGGCAACCAGCAGAGGGGTGAACTGGAGAAAGAACAGGAGAGTCTAGTCAAGGGGTACGGGAGCAACACAGCCTGGCTGAAATTGCCTGCCAGAAAAGTATATAAGAAGGTGGACTGACTCCGAAATTTTCGAAGGAAAGCTGCATCATGAACTACATTGACTTCCAAGGATTCCGTGCAACAGCACAAGCAAAAAATTTGTTGTGAAGGAGTTGGCAGTTGTTCAAATCAGAGCGGGGAGCTACCACATTGCTCACCATGTGTACGCACCTCCGTATCCATGGGAGAGAGTCTCACCTGACATGCGAGTTTACTACAGACAGCTATCTAAGAGTCTGCACCAGTTTAAGTGGAATGATGGAACCCGTCCGTACATGGAACTGGCGGAAGACATTCTGAGCATTGCCAGTGGTCCGATCTGGTCAAATGGGGAAAGGAAGTCGATTTTTCTGACTGAGCTGCTTGGAAGACAGGTTTATAACCTAGAAGATTTGGGAGCACCCTCGACTGAAGATTCAGATACTGGCTGTGCAGTGAGAAATTCGTTGCTGCACTACAGTTGGCTTAAGCCAAAGTTCTGCATCAACTTAAGAAGCGAGCAGTGTCCGTGGCACACGAGCAGTAAAGTTGGCAGAAGCAGATTTGGTGAAGAAGTTGACGATCGAAATGAGCCCACCAGCTACAGCCCTAAGAGTGACCAATCTGGTTGGCGGAGTAGATCTGAGACTGGATGGTGGCAGGGGCGCTCAGCTGCCTCTACGGGAACTGGCTCTCAGCATGGCTCATGTGATCTACCGGCCCGTCTGGCCCCGGGTGCTCATCAAGCGGATGCGGATTCCCAGAGTGACTCTCCTACTCTACCCTACTGGGCAACTGAGCATCTGCGGTGCCAAGACCCACGCAGACGCCAAAAGGGCTGCCCGTCGCTTCGTGGCTATGCTGCATCGGAGAGTGCCGGCTCAACTGCTGCCTCATCAAACAATTTGTGTTCGAATTAAAACTATTACTGCTCATGGACAGCTCCCAGTTCATTCCGCACTTTCCTTATTAATGTTAAAATCAATTATCCCAAACGCCGAATATGAACCAGAATCCTTTTCTGCTTTAATTTTCAATTTAAACTTTTGTAAATGTCTGCTTTTTCACAGCGGCTCTTTTGTTCTCAGTGGAGCTCGGTCCTTGAATCAGTTGCATACCGATAGCATGCGTCTACTCAATGTAGTTCTTTCCATTGAATAAAAATAAAGTCAAGTCAAGCAATTTGCCGCAAATATTTCAATGATTAGTGAAAAGTGAATAAAAGGATAAACTTGGTATTCTTTACATTCATTTTCCCAGGCAGACAGCTATGGAACACTTCAAAAACGTATTTAGCCCATCACCAAAAGTATCGCAAAACGCATATCAAATCCGAAAGTAAACAATACTACCATCGTTATAACAAACGATGTGCACCGAGAGAAGAGAAATAGAAAAGTGATAGAGAAAATATGATTAAAACGCTGATTGAATTTACAGGAACAATTTGTGTCAGATAAAAACCAAAAACACATTTTAAACAAGTAGTACACAAAGCAAACAAAAATGAATTAATATTGTATGAGCGCACTTGCCACACAGCTTTATAAAAAGTAAAACTTAAATTGATATCAATATTTCACGCCGCAAAAACAAATTGACAGCTAAATCTAGCGCAATTAGCCAAGCATACAAATTTGTAAAAGTTACTACATGCAAGTCACTACATTTAAAACAGAATTTGGCAATTTAAACAACTCTAAAAGCAAGAAAAAGTACTAAACAGTCTGTTAAACACCCGCACTAGACCAGTCGGATGCGCTTCAGCTGATCGTGGGATGCGGGCGTCAGCGCATAGTGTCCGTAGGGCAGGCTTCGATTACTGCTAAGCCACACTCGCTTATCCTCCCACACCGATAGGCTTCTTTTCTCCATGACCGACGTGAAGATTTCGTGTTTCTTGGAAACAATCGCTGTCATGGCAACCATCTGCTCTTGCTTGGACTCGAACGCGTCGACATAGTTCGCATGCGAAATTTGCTGTCTTACTACTGACTGCTTCACGCCTTTGGCAGTTTTCTTGATCTTTGCACTCGAATTCTCGGCAGGGAGAAACGAATAAAGTTTTGGACGCAAAAGAATCCACTCCTGGTAAATTCCACCAGCAGATTCATCTTTAACGCAGCCCAGCTTTCCTTTTAACTCTTCAGAGAAATGCGGATGGTCTCGAGAATAGTTGGATGTGTCAAGTATTTTTTCCTCTCTAAGCTTCGGGATTACCTCCGATGTTAAATCATGATTCTTGAAAGCTAGAAAAAATGAGTCAGTATCACCTCCGCAAAGCATCATGTCTCTGGAACCGTCTGAATGACAGAACAGCGGTCGGAGCCTGTCATATAGTAGGCTGTACATGGCCATCTTAGAGAGATCGAGAACTGCCTGGCCAACGAAAATGGCCTTGTCAAGCGTGACTTTATCTTTTTTGAGCTGAAAAATGCTCAACGACTCATTGATAATCGAGAATGCGGCACAGTTTGGTCGAGAGGCGCAAGTTTCTGCTTGAGTCTGGTTAGTGCAAATTCGAACATCGCATCTTTTTCGAACGTTCTCCATAGTTTTTCCAAAGAGAGAATTGTTTTTCAATTTGTAAAAATCCTTAGCAAACTCGGAAGTTGCCAAAGCTCTTTTTTCATTGTTGCTGGCAATGTACGGCGCGAAAATATTTTCCTGCTTGAACGAAATCATTTTTTTGACGCACTTGATCCGCATTCCGTGTTGCAGGTAAAATCTTAAAACGGTGCTGTGAACTACGTAAGAATCCTTGTCGGTACAGGTGAGTAGAAGCTTCTCCGTTGCTTGAAACTTAGCTTCAGCATTGCCAGTTCGCTGTTCAGCAATCTCTTTCCATAGTTCGGCCATGTACGGCGAGAATTGATCTGGCTGTGGTTTTGATTTTTCAGGTGCAAACGGTAACTCCTGAGTCGAATCGTGAATCTCAGCTGGGTATTCTAGATCGAGTTGAACAAGGTAGGCGATCTCGGCTTCTGGATTGAGTGACAGAAACCGATTGGAGTCCCAGAACTGGATTTCCTGTTCCGGTACCCACCTGAATTCCCTGCATGGAAGCGGAAGCGACAGGGCAAAGCCATACAAGTTGTTCATATCGATCGGCATGAGGCTTACACTCTCTTGCTGATCATCATAACCTGGCAAGCTAGGATTATTACCTTTGACGCAATGCACATTAATGAAGGACATGCCTCCTCGTATTCCCTTCTCAAACAGATGATACATGTCAGCATCAGTCAGCTGCTCTAGAACCACTCCAGTCGACTTTAGAGCTGAGTCGTAAGACAAACCAGGAGTAGTAAAGTAGTGTACCGGATCCAATCCGTCCTCTTTCAGACTGGCCTGTCGGAATGTCTCGAAAATGTCAGCCAGCTGCCTTACATCCATTTCAAGATAGGCGAGCATATAATCCTTCAAACTTTTGCATTGAAATGCCGCCCATGCCGCTCTTGCTCTATTGTAGTCGTCGTCGGAAATTCCCCGATCGGAAAGTCGATTAAAAAAAGCATCTTTAGGCGGCAAAACCGACTGCTCGAGAATCTCAAATCCTGTGAGGTAATCATATGGGAAAATCCCTTTTTTTCGAAGTAGCTCTCTTGAAAGATGTGGTCTTGACTCAAGCATTTGCATTGTCAGCTTGCATTCAGCTTCGGGAAGATTAGCAAACAAATTGGACAAACTTCCCTTCAAAAAGCAGAGCGAGTCGATGAACTGAATTGTAAACATGATTGGCACAACTTTTCCGTTCTTTACGTAACTTGCAACAGGGAATTCCGCCCTTAGTGACAAGTATCGCTCGGATGATTGCGGAACAACACTAAGTTTCCAATTTTTCATGCTCCCAAGCGCAGTGGAAAGTAGAAGATGAAGGTCGTAGCCGCCTAAGTTGTGAAAAACCAGGGGCAGAAACCGGCGTCGGAGCTGTGCTCGCAGGTTGCATTCTTGACATGCTGCACCTTTGTACTGTCCATTTAAATGATCGTGGTCAAAATGTTTATCTGTAGAACTTTTAAAGTTCTTCTTGCAGTAGTGACATACCTCAGCAGAATTGAAATCATCCATGACGGTCGCGGATGATCGGTCAGCCGGCTGGTGGCTATGCTTCTGGTTCCAGTGAAATATATCCTGAGCCAGGCTTTCAAGAGATTTGAGAAAACCAAGGATACACTCATCAGGGTCCGCATTGCAAAAGACCTTGTACATGTCTCCTTCTGGCCTAAGCGGAGGTCCTGTCATGCCTTCACGAGGCACTGCAAGAAAAGCTGCTGCACATGGTTCATGCTTTGAGATCAGGTTAGCAGGGTCTGTGTTCGCTCGCAAAATGGCTTCCAGGTCGGCATAGGCAACGAATGGTGGACTGACAGTGTTTTGACAGTTTCGGAACTTTATTTCATTCTGTCCTGGAACTGGAAGCGTTTCTTTGACAGGATTTTCTGCAGTAATGCTGCATTCGTTCCTGTGCTCTTGAAGCCTCTCGTTGCTATAAAATGATGTTAAACATTTCGTGCACCACTTCCTCATGGCGGGACCATTACGACTGTTCATTAACCTGTCAAAATTAGTAATTGCACACCAGTGCTCCGATCCGTAGCTGTCTTTAACTAGCAAAAGCATGAGGTGTCTTCGGTCATCTGACTCATGCTTGCGGCGACGGAGAAGAGTCACACTGCCCTGCTGCCAAGAGAACGCAGAAATGCAAATTCCTGGATTGTTAGACTCGACGCGATCGATATCAGCGACACTCACTGGCATGGAGATTTCTGCAAAGTCCAGCTCACGCAACCATTCATCGTAAGAGGATATTCTGTTGGGCGATTTCTGAACTTTCGGATCGGCGCTGTGCAGTGCAGCGAGACAGGCGTACAGGAAACAGTCTTTGCCTGTGCTCGGTGGATTGATAACAGCCTTTTTGTTCTTCAAACTGGCAGGAAGATTGAATCTAACGGCTCTGCCCTGGCGAAATCGAATTGGATTGTACCTGGCAAGGTTGATGTCTAGAAAATTAATTTGTTTAATTGTCCAGCCACTGCCGTTCGTATTAATCATACTACAGATCCTCTCCAACTCCTGCTCCTGCTCAATCAACCAGTTGTTTAAACGGCCTGCTTCACCACCTAGGTCTAGGGCCTGCATTTTACAGCTTATCCATCTGTCCTCTTCGGCAAGCATCTCCCCATCTCTTATTCGGACCATTCGAATATTCGCCTTTAGCTGAACTTTGTAATGATGTCTTGAAATTCTTTGCTGAACTGCCTCAATAATTTTGTCTCCAGCTTGGACAAAAAATTCTGACGGAAGCGTGTCTGGGTGACTCGATCTGAGCCTCAGTATTTCCAGTGATTGATCATAGGCTTGGGCAACTCTGCTGAAGCTGACTGTTGAACCTGGTTTGTGGTTTTAGGATAATATTTTTGTTTTTTGCTGCCTATAGTTTCAAATATCAAAGATACTAAACTAAACGTCTGTACCCAAGCATACATGTACAACCCTACCGGTATAAAGTCTTTTATCTCCCCTTCTCCCATTCTTTGGACTAAAATTTTAGACTGCATAATATACATCGCATTGATAAGAAAATTTTTAAGTAAGTTGAAAAGGATAAATAAAGGCACTTACCTTGGTGTGCATCAGTCACCGACTCGCTGTTGGCTGCTGACTCGCTGCTGGCTGCTGACTCGCTGCTGGCTGCTGACTCGCTGCTGGCTGCTGACTCGCTGCTGGCTGCTGACTCGCTGCTGGCTGCTGACTCGCTGCTGGCTGCCGACTCGCTGCTGGCTGCCGACTCGCTGCTGGCTGCCGACTCGCTGCTGGCTGCTGACTCGCTGCTGACGTCATGGTCCACCCAAGGGTGGTCATACTCGATCCACGAGTGGTCATCCTCCATCCACGAGTGGCCATTCTCCATCCATGAGTGGTCATTCTCCATCCATGAGTGGTCATTCTCCATCCATGAGTGGTCATTCTCCATCCATGAGTGGTCATTCTCCTGCTCCATCCAGGAGTGCTCAACCATAGAAAAGGCAAGCAGTTAAAAGCTGACAGTGTTTACTGGCTGCAACTGAGTGTCATAAGCAACTGGGAGTGAATATTGAAATCTTTTTCGTAAGTCTTTATTGCTGCAATACTGGTACAATATCCACACTTACAAGCTAGTAGATGCTGGTTATATTTTTTTGGTTCTCCCTTAAGCTAGCTCTCTGCATGCATATTCTATTGATCCCTATTCGTAAAAGTTCGTTTCTATTTGCCTCCTACGCAGACTCAATCGGTAAAAAATGCAAAATGAAGCCAATAGTTAATTAACAAACCAATCACCGAGTGGAAAAATGCTGACATTATATATATATTTTTTAAAAAAATATCGAATTCACATGGTGCAATCATAGTCAATAAACAATGCATGGAACAATGAATTACAAATACAGACGAGAGTTTAGAAGCAGAAATATAGCTGAAAAGTTCAATAATTAAAGAATGAGGAAACACCGCGTCAAAGCAGTAGAAAGAAAATTATACCTAATCAATCGCACCAAGCATACGAAACCATCACCAATTTATTGAAAGTATGTTATGTTGATTTTAATTTGTTAAATTCAACTGTATAATGTTTCACCTACTTTTCAAATAATTTTTTTTTACCTCGGATACCAAAAAAATATTGGTTGCCACTACGAGCTACGAGCTTTTTTTAAAACTAATTTGGAAATGAAAACTGAAAACTTATAAGCAAGATTCCTAGAAGCGAATACAGAGTTATGAGATGATCAAATCATTAATTAATGTACCTACTTTCAACTTTAAAAAGCTAGTTGAAATAAAGTTTTAGCAATAATTGCAATAAATGGGTAGATTTCTCACTCCACACAGAAAGCAAAAAAGTACAAAAATTGCTTAGTCACAGCGGCACAATTCTAATACGATTTTCGAAAATCGTTACCTCGTACCCAGCCCCGCCGACAGGAGGCAGAAAGAAGGCAACTCCAGCTGGCACGGGTGGAGTTTCGGATTGAGAAGCTGGAATTGTAGAGGCTGCAGCTGGGGCGGCTGGAGCAGCTGGGGCAGCCAGAGCAGCTGGGGCGGCCAGAGCAGCTGGGGCGGCTGGAGCAGCTGGGGCGGCCAGAGCAGCTGGGGCGGCTGGAGCAGCTGGGGCAGCCAGAGCAGCTGGGGCGGCCAGAGCAGCTGGGCGGCCAGAGCAGCTGGGGCGGCCAGAGCAGCTGGGGCGGCCAGAGCAGCTGGGGCGGCTGGAGCAGCTGGGCGGCCAGAGCAGCTGGGGCGGCAGAGCAGCTGGGGCGGCCAGAGCAGCTGGGCGGACAGAGCAGCTGGGGCGGACAGAGCAGCTGGGGCGGCCAGAGCAGCTGGGGCGGCCAGAGCAGCTGGGCGGCTGGAGCAGCTGGGGCGGCCAGAGCAGCTGGGGCGGCTGGAGCAGCTGGGGCGGCCAGAGCAGCTGGGGCGGCTGGAGCAGCTGGGGCGGCCAGAGCAGCTGGGGCGGCCAGAGCAGCTGGGGCGGCCAGAGCAGCTGGGGCGGCCAGAGCAGCTGGGGCGGCCAGAGCAGCTGGGGCGGCTGGAGCTGCAGGTGGCACAATTGCATTATGCGACTCATTGTCGCTGCCCTCCTCTTCTAGGATTTCCATTTCGTGGTCGTCTTCAATTAGATGAAGTTGTTTTCCAGCAATCACCGGAACCGAAGAGACAGGTTGCTGCTGCTGCTGCTGCTGACCAGCGTTGAATTCCCTGAGGAACTGATCCAGGACATCTTCCTCTATGAAGTTTATGACAGCAGCAGCCTCGACTCCAGCAGCCTCGACTCCAGCAGCCTCGACTCCAGCGGCAGCCTCGACTCCGACTCCAGCGGCCTCGACTCCAGCAGCCTCGACTCCAGCAGCCTCGACTCCAGCAGACAGCTCAACTTCAAATTCTGCAGCTGCTGAAGACCCGCTTGGCCTCATCCTCTTCAATGTAGAGTCAATTACTTGACTCAAGTGAGCTGATAGCAGACTCCTGCTGGCTCCCTTTTTCTGCTGGCTCTTCTTTTCTCTCTCGTTGCTCTTTTTGATGGCGCGGATTACTTTCCAGCGGTTACTTTCTTGCTTTTCTTGTCATCGCTGACGATCTTGTGTCCTCGATGATATGCTGGAATTTTTCCCTCCTGCAGAGCTTCGACGGTGCCGCACTGGTCGCATGCCAACCAGCATGAGACCAGACAGTTCTCATTCTCGTGGTGTCTTGGGGACACGCCTCCAAGCAGGCACACTTCGCAGCTTATACAGACCTCATAGAGGTCTCTATGACAACTTTTAAAAGTTTTCATTTTGAAAGAGAAAGAGTTGTTTTTAGAAGTAGTAAGGTTTTTAAAAATCCTTTTATACAATTTGTTTTTGTCTATTTGTTTATTTGTACTTGCGTGGCTGCTTATATAGTAATTTGTACATGCATGCCCTCTCCTTATCATATCGTATATGAACATCCAGCCATGCTCAGGTAATAATTACTTTACCGTTATAGAGGCCACTGGCTGTAATTAGTGTATCCCCCCCGTCCCCTTATCCAGGTAAGCAACACCAGCCGTCCTCTGTGCAGTTGTAAAACTTTATAACCTTACCCTAACACAGAGCACAGAGATTGGCCACCCCTCTTATCTCTGCAATGTTTAGCCGTTCCCAATGCACAGAGATAGGATCCTCTCCGCAGTGTATTTTTCCTATATCCTTTTTGCCGCCTATCTCGCCAGCGCTAGTGCGGCAGTATCATGAATCGCCTCTATCTCCGCAGTGCTTAGCCGTCCCCAATGCACAGAGATAGAGCTCATATATCTCTGCAGTGCTTAGCCGTCCCCAATGCACAGAGATAGAGCTCATATCTCTGCAGTGCTTAGCCGTCCCCAATGCACAGAGATAGAGCTCATATCTCTGCAGTGCTTAGCCGTCCCCAATGCACAGAGATAGAGCTCATATCTCTGCAGTGCTTAGCCGTCCCCAATGCACAGAGATAGGGCTCATATCTCCGCAGTGTTTTTCCCTATACATTTGCATTGCCGCCTATCTCGCCAGTGCTAGTGCGGCAGTATCAT
>NIVC01003050.1:0-18013 GCA_002269645.1 Macrostomum lignano | reverse complement strand
AAAATAATAATGCTTGTTTTGGCGCGATTTTAAATATGTAAAAATAATTTAAATACTCAATATTGCAATTACGACTAAAAAGATATATTCTACCAATAGTAGCTTTGGCAGAAAATTTTAGTCGAAAATAATTTATAGAGAAAGCAGGCAGCACTGCACTAGCACAATACTGCCTGCCCGGCTTAGGTAGAAGAGGAGCAGTGAAGATAGGTGTGCGGTTGCTATGGCGAGAGAAGGCGTCACAGGTTAGGAGAGCGCTTCTAATTCAAGATGCCTTTAGCCTTTGGCACAGCAGGTTAACAATGCAGTGCGTGAGTCTTGATTAAAAATTTTCTGTGTGTGTCTTGCCGTACCCGACCCGACCCCCTGTCACGCTAAACTCGACGTGGTTCAGCCAACACGCACAGTAAAACAACCGAAAGGGTGAGAGAGACGCAGAGACTCAGAGAGACAGACCGCACAACAGGGTGCTTGGCGTCCATAGCAACTGCAAAGCAGAGGCGCTTCATCTTAGGAAGGTAAGGAAAACAAGAAAATAAAAAAGTGAAATGATAGAAACGGGCGGTCGGGGAGACCCCAGCGTTTAATTGTATGCGAAAGCAGAGACCTTGTGCAGACACGCAAGGTAATCCTATACATAATTGTAATTATGTGCAAAGTTAATAAATTAAGCATTAAATAAATATTACACTGCACAGCATATGCACTTGTGGATACAAGGGGCAACGTTGGCGACAAGACGATAGATTGGCGATAGAAAAGGAGGTTAGAATAGAGAAAAGAAGATTAGAGAGGAGAGGAGAGGAGATAAGAGGAGAGGAGAGGAGATAAGAGGAGAGGAGAGGAGAGGAGATAAGAGGAGAGGAGAGGAGAGGAGAGGAGAGAGGAGAGGAGAGGAGAGGAGAGGAGAGGAGAGGAGAGGAGAGGAGAGGAGAGGAGAGGAGAGGAGAGGAGAGAAGAGGAGAGGAGAGGAGAGGAGAGGAGAGGAGAGGAGAGGAGAGGAGAGGAGAGGAGAGGAGAGGAGAGGAGAGGAGAGGAGAGGAGAGGAGAGGAGAGGAGAGGAAGGGAAGAAGGATGAAATATTCATGCAAAGATAAATATGCATATCTGGTGCATAATTTCAACACTCAGACTTGACTGCTCACCTTCAAAGAGCGCGATTTGGCGGCGTTGAGCACGCCCAGAACCTGCTTGACGTCGTGCGACTTGAGCTGGTCCAGCAGGTAGTTGAACTTGGCCATCCGCCGCTTCCAGTACTCCAGCTCGGCCCGAGGCCCCACATTGTCGGCCTCGCGCCGGATCTGCTCGGTCTCGGCCAGCACCTGCTCGATCTGCTTCATCCAGCCGGCCGCGCACTCCTCGATGGCCGTCAGGCTCTCCGTGTGCGAGGCCGCCGAGTTCAGGTCCGTGACGGATTTCAGCCGGCGCAGGTCGAAGCCGGTGCACGGCTTCAGCACCACCTTGTCGTTGATGGTGTCTTGGGCGCCTGGTAGAAGAGTGCCAAGGATGATGGGAGAGTGCCAAGGATGATGGGAGAGTGCCAAGGATGATAGAAGAGTGCCAAGGATGATGGAGAGTGCCAAGGATGATAGAAGGGTGCCAAGGATGATAGAAGAGTGCCAAGGATGATAGAAGAGTGCCAAGGATGATGGGAGAGTGCCAAGGATGATAGAAGAGTGCCAAGGATGATGGGAGAGTGCCAAGGATGATAGAAGGGTGCCAAGGATGATGGGAGAGTGCCAAGGATGATGAGAGAGTGCCAAGGATGATAGAAGAGTGCCAAGAATGTTAAAAGAGTGCCAAGGATGATAGAAGAGTGCCAAGGATGATAGAAGAGTGCCAATGATAGAAGAGTGCCAAGAATGATAGAAGAGTGCCAATGATAGAAGAGTGCCAATGATAGAAGAGTGTCAAAGATGATAGAAGAGTGCCAAGAATGATAGAAGACTGCCAAGGATGATAGAAGAGTGCCAGGAGGATGGGAGAGTGCTAGGAGGATGGGAGAGTGCCAGGAGGATGGGAGAGTGCCAGGAGGATGGGAGAGTGCCAGGAGGATGGGAGAGTGACAAGGACAATAGAGAATCGCAAGCAGTGGTCCCACAACTCACTGTTGAGCAGGCTGACGAAGTTCTCCAGACTGTTGAGGAAGTGCTGCTTCGCGTGCTCCTGAGTCTCCAGCTGTCCCCAGCCGCCCTGAAGTTCTCGAAGCTGTGGCACCAGCAGCTGGGAGAGAATCTGTTCGACACCTTTCAGTACCCCGTCGGAGCCGTCGATGCTGAGAAAGTTCACCTCCTTGGCGATGTTGGCCTCAGTGATGGCTGTCTGGCAGTTGGAGCGCATGAATACGGCGCAGGGTCCCTTGATTGGCGCCGTGGCGCCGTCCGAGACGAAGATGCGCGGCTTCTGAGCGCGCGTGGATTTCGTGCCCGGCTGGCCGATGCGGATGTGATCGGCTGGGAGTGCGAGATAAAAGTACGTAATGCACTTTTTGTGACGGATGCATTGGCTCAGAATCCAACCAATCCCCTCAGGATGCTACAAATCCCCTCGGGATGCTACCAATCCCTTCAGGATGCTACCAATCCCCTCGGGATGCTACCAATCCCCTCGGGATGCTACCAATCCCTTCAGGATGCTACCAATCCCCTCGGATGCTACCAATCCCTTCAGGATGCTACTAATCCCTTCAGGATGCTACCAATCCCTCGGGATGCTACCAATCCCTTCAGGATGCTACCAATCTCCTCAGGATGCTACCAATACCTTCAGGGTGCTACCAATCCCCTCAGGATGCTACCAATACCTTCAGGGTGCTACCAATCCCTCAGGATGCTACCAATACCTTCAGGGTGCTACCAATCCCCTCAGGATGCTACCAATACCTTCAGGATGCTACCAATCCCCTCAGGATGCTACCAATACCTTCAGGGTGCTACCAATCCCCTCAGGATGCTACCAATCCCTTCAGGATGCTACTAATCCCTTCAGGATGCTACCAATCCCCTCAGGATGCTACCAATACCTTCAGGGTGCTACCAATCCCCTCAGGATGCTACCAATACCTTCAGGATGCTATCAATCCCCTCAGGATGCTACCAATCCTTCAGGGTGCTACCAATCCCCTCGGGATGCTACCAATCCCCCAGGATGCTACCAATCTCCTCGGGATGCTACCAATCCCCTCAGGATGCTACCAATCCTTCAGATACGCTCGTAGCTAAAACTCGCCTCCCTCTAAAAGTCCCATTTAAGCCCACCAGGGGACAAGGGAAACTTTATGAAAAATTTAAAAAGCAGAAACGGAAGCTTATGCAAGGATGCTTTGCAATGCTATCAAAATTAATTACCTGCACTCTTTGCGGTGCATAAGAATTAAGGGGTGATTAAAAATAAACAATTGGCATTGAATTATTAAGCTTGCGGGGTTGGGTGAAAGCGCTCTTGACTATATATATTTAGAAATGTGAGCATAATACGTATTAAGCGATAATATTGAGTTTTAAGTGACTATATGTATGCGGTAAATAGGCAGCGTGACCTGACGTGACCTATTCAGCCTCAAAAATACCTGTAGAATAAAATTCGGCGGTCCCGACCGGCTTTCGGTGCGACCTGTTCTGACGCGGCTCTGGGTAGCAGTTTGTTTTTATTTCATGAGCGTTTGAATTGGTGCACTAACTTTTTGTTATAATCTTTGAGACGAGATGAAGGGTAACAGTATTCACTGAGGATCTGAAGGAAAGTCCCTGAAGTTAAGTGGAAAAAACCCGAGCTGCAGGCTTACGGGCCTCCCTATCCAGGTCGGGCTCCTGGTAGTGCACGAAAATCTTGCATGGCCCGTCAGCAGCGAAGAACTGCTCCATCTGGTCAACGCTGTTGCCATCAAGGATGCCGTCTTCGACCTCGGCTCGGTCCAGGCAGTAGAAGTCGGCCACCTGGTCCAGCAGGTGCCGGTGCCGGTCATCCAGCTGGTTCCGCTTGGCCTCGCGTTCCTCTTTCAATTTTTGCTGCATTGAATTCGGTTGGATGAACAAATATTAAAGCTACGTTCGTATTGTTGCATCGAAAACATACAAAAAATGATTAAAATATGCTGCACAAAATGTGGGAATTTGTTCTAGTTTCACTTTATTAGGCTCAAAGTGCTTCAGCTATTCAAGTAGCGCTTGGCCACCAGAGAAATTCACACAACGAAACGAAAAAAACTTCAGAAAATCGGTCAAAGTGAACTAACTTTACGAAGAAGCATGTTGCTAGGTCAATCCATAAAATGCTGTGCATGCTGTAGATTGACCCGACTTCGGTGTGAAATTTTACCTTGTATTATTTTGTCTTTAAGCAGTCAGCCATTTATAAATGCTGCGAGGCATGGAGGAACGGCCACCCGCACTGCCCGTTGACCCTCAGGCGCCACCCAGGCGCAGCTGCAAGTCTGCCACACGGTTTCCAATAGCAACGCGGCAGCTTGACGGCTAATTAGAATGCTTTAGTCAAAACTCTTGAGGCATGAAGCTGTGCAGAGAGAAAAGCGAAAGTAATGCAGCTGTGCAGGTCTGGTAGGAGAGTCACAGATTGACAGGTGTTGAGCTGCGGGGGTGGGGCTTGGACAAATACGTGAAGTTTTTCTCGGAGATCGGCAAAGTATTCGCAAATTCCAAGCACGAAAGAATTAACAAAAGCCACGTACGAGTAAAACGAAGCACTGAGGGTTGGCTTTGAAAAATCATTTTCGTCACCACGAATTTTGGCCCTTTTAGATTCGTGTGAAAAAATGCGTTTTAGTTGTAAAAAAATCTTGAACTGTACAAGAAGAAAATAATATTTCGTTTTAAATTTCCAAAGCAATTATTTCTGAAAATTGCATTTTATCGGGGCTTTGGGCATTGAAATTAACCTTAATTCCCGTTTCAGTAATTAAGATAATATGTCTTAGAAGAAACAATATAATAAAATAAAAAACACTGAATTTGGGGTTAAAATGTAAAAATTTAAAAGAAATTTAAGCATAAAAATTCTATTCGATTGAAAATGTTACAATACGTTTTAGCTTCAGCAGTTTCACAGAAGAAAAGTGTTCATAGAAAAAGCAAAAAATCGGTTAATAAATTTGCTTTGATTATCATTTGCTTTGTATTTTCTTTAACTTTTCTTCCAGTCATTTGAGCTATTTTGCTATATTTAACTATATGCTACTACCATTCCTGTGTCTAACCTTGATTCCTTCAAATTATAAAATGGAATTTAATTACGAGTAAAATATGCAAGATACCTGACTAAGACATAAATCTAAGGCGTACTATAATTATTAATTGCGTTATACAAGAGTACATGCGCAGAAACTGTGTTAAGACCTAAAGAATATTTAATTTCGATTTTTCCTCGGTCATCACCTGATAATACTGAATCGTCTACGGCTACGCGCTCATGTTGTTTCAACACTATCGATTTGGCAGTAACAAAAATTGCAGAAATCATTTTTAAAATATTTTTTAAATACTTCATTTCTTAAAGAATATTTAAATAGAAAATGTAGTGAAATAAATAAACCCTGAAAAGTGAATTCAAAATTATTCATTTCAGCTCACCTGTTTTTCCTTTATATTTTCTCCGCTAGTCAAAACTGAAACACGTGCCTTGCTCTTCTGGGCACTGTTTGAGCGCCTTCCTTGCTCTGGGTCACCAGGCATTTTTGATGTACTTTAAATCAATAACATTCTGACAGTGTACTACAATTGCATTAATTATTTATGAAGCGGGGGCTCAGGATCAAATATCGGAATGGCAGTTTAATTGTCTTTACGCGCTTTGGCGTTGTTATGGGGATGTTAAGTATAACAAACTAATGAATATTTTATCAAAAGAAATTAGTCCTAAATGACTGAAATTAAGTTGCTATTATGAAAAACTTAAAAAGATTTAATTTTTTAACTCTCGAGTGAATAACAAAAACTTCATTTTAGTTCAAAATTACTACTGATCTTAAAAAACTTTCGAGTGGTGCCCAAGGTTGCAGGGACGGGACGGACCTTACATTCAAACCGTGAACCCAAGGACGATTAGTATTCTTTGGCTTGCACATAAGTGAAGACTCGCATGATTTAAACAATTTAAACAAGTATAAAATAAACCGCAAGCCATGAAATTTCATTGCCATGCACTGCTGACTGGGTACATGTATAGCACGCGTTTATTTGGCAACTCAAATACAAAAATTATTTAGGCTTCGGCAAAGGATGGCTATTAATTTGTGCAGTTATGATACTTCACGCGATTATTTTATTTATTGTTGTATTTATGTTTGCAACTGATTTTTCTTCGATTACGTCTGCCAGTAACTACTGTTATGCACATTACTCGTATACATGCATGTGCAGAAGCGGGAGGATGCCCACTGTTTAGCTCATGTTTTACTGGTGTATATTGAGTACTTTGGAGGGATATAAGCTATAATTTTCATGTACTTCAGTTTTTTATGCAGTGCCCGTGCATGTTACGCACATATGACAATACAGCTGGCACATGTAACTTGTACTGGTAAATTGCTTTTCAAGGACTTATCAAGATTATCGAAGAAGTTCCCTGCAAACACAAATAAGTGCCTAGACATTTGTGCTTCAGACAAACTCTATGGAAAGCGAATCTATGAAAACTGCCAAGGCCTCAACCCAAACTTAAGCCTAAACTCTATAACCAAAAAACCCTAACCTAAACCCTAGTCCTAAACCCATGCAACTTAGACCTAAAGCCTAACCCAAAACTTTAATCCAAACCCAAACCCTAACCCTAACCCTAACCCAAGCCTAAACCCTAAATTAGGCTCTAACCTAAACCCTAAACCTATGCTAATCTAAACCCTAATCCAAATCTATTCTCCCACAGAAAGCCGGTTGGCCAAGGATAAGTTAAAAAAAACAAAAAAGAAGAGGGCAGTTGAACATCTCGATGGAGCTATGGTGGCTGCAGAGTCTTGCTCAGTAAATACTTGTATATGCTAAAAAATTATAGCAACTTCGAAAAAAAACTACAGCTCGCATGTAATCGGCAAGTTACATGCAAGCACCATGCAAACTAGTAACATTGTTATTAGGTTCTCACGATATTCTGCTGTTATAATAACTCATAATTCACAGAATCAGTTTGAAACTGTCTCTCATTGAAAGAGAGCCGCGGCCTCTTGTAGACGCCTGGGCGCGAGCTCTCACATAAATGATACCGAATTTCTAAATTATCTGCGAAATAAATGAATTCAGATGGCCTGGCATACAGAAAGTTCACGCAGACTTTCAGGCTGCAGCTGACCCAAGCTTCATTAAACCATAAATAATGTTGCAAGTCTGAGACAGTTCTGAGTTCTGAATGCACTTCAATGACTTTAATACTTCGTATTCTACGAGCTAGTAGCAGACTTTCTTTCGGGGACTCCTAATCAAATTATTGACTTCGTTTGCTTTAAAATATTAGAAATTTAGCCTTGAAATTATCGCAGTTAAACCGCGTAGATGTCTTACATGTTGGTTTGCTGTTCTACTGATTAAATTAACAAGATTTTTTACTATAAGTAGTGGCATAGGAATATTGTTTATAAATAACCGTATCGCTTGAAGCATCGATTAATCGATATAAACAGGCATCGGGTCACATGATTCAGTACCGGAAGCTGCAAAACTTCATAGATCAAAAGTTATCATAGTGATGGGCTCTCAGGGTGCAGTGGGTCGGTTTATCTTTATTGAAAACAACCACGCAGCGCACAAATATGAAACTTTGGAAAATTCTGGCTCCGCAGGCGCAAAGCCTTCTTATCTATAATATAGCAAGTTTCAATTAGCTAATCTAAATTAAACAATTATTGGGGTGCGTGCAGCAGCTTGATTGCCAGCCAGTTCGGGCTGCGCCACCGTCTCACTCAGAGAGGTCAATTGGACCGATGGACTTTTAATTGAATCTCGTAACACATTTTTACAGCCATCTTGCTTTGATTTTTCGTACATTGCAAAACCTCTAATTATAGGTAAACAATTTGGGGCAATATATAGCTCCCTCTCAGCCCCAGATAATGAATTGCACTGGGTGCACAATAAAAATGTACACACAGATACTGGGTGCAATCCTTACCATGGCCAAGCCATTCATTCATCGCCCTGTCACAAGTCCCGCACTGACGAGTTACTCAGTACAGCACAATAAATAATCCATTCTCTAAATCCCACCCCCACTGCTTTCAATTCAATAATAGCCTGCAGTCTTAAGGATTGTAAATTGGGCTAGAGTCTCAGAAGCCTAGCTAATGAGGCATGATTTTTGTTTACAATCCAGGTTTTATAGGCTCAGAACTGGCAGGGGCCAGCAGCTTGCGAAAGTACAAATTGTGATCCTCAAGAAAGAAATAATAAGAAGCAGCAGACAATTGTGAATTCGAGGATTGTATTTAATAAACTGTTCTGCTGAAGTTGAGCAACTATTGCAACATTAGTAGAGAGGATTAAGCAGTTAAGCTACAGTCCAACATTGCGCACAAGTGCTATATTAGTTACAATAGTTTGCGACCCTCTAAGTATCTGGCGGGCTTTTTTGGAGTGCAGTAAGGAGGGGGGAGGGGATTTTTCCAACACCCCCCGTGGCCGCTAGCTACCCTCTCCCATTCACGGATTGCCAGCTCTCTCCTGCTGCGCTTTGTTGGGGTTGCGGCGTATTGATCCGGTTCTGCTAGTGCTTAGTCCGTCCTCCAGACCGCCCCGCCTCGGACAGTACTGTGGAGGGTTGGACGTTGCGGGGAGAGGGATTACGTTTGGCTTGAATCAAGGCCTTGGTTTTCGCGGGTTGGGGAGGCTTGTTTTGAAAAGCGAAGGGAGTAGAGAGGCTCTGTGGCGAAGGGCGAATTTCTGGTTTTGAGGGCAATTAAACCCTCCCCCTCTCTCTCTCTCCCCTAAAAAACCTCGCGAGAGCACGAGGTCGGCTGGGATAGAAGGGAAGCTAAAATTGCATTGCAGAGCGGGGAGGGTCGGCTGGGCTATGTGATGAGCATTGCGGGGGGGGGGACAGGCGGCCTTCCCTGTACAAATGTACACTTGAACCTGTGTACACTGAGCTTCACCCCTCCCCTTGGTCCCGGAATTAGCCAATGCTTAGTCCCAGGGTTTTCAGGCCCGTAGGGGGGTGGGTGGCAGGGCAGAGGGCCGAATAGGGCCCAGGCGTGGCTGCAGCCTATATACACTTCCAAGGATAAATTCATCACCACAAGCCGTTACGCCCGCGAGCGTGGTGCGACTGACTCTGTTATTATAATTAATTTTTATTTAGTTTAGAGATTATCGATTACTAATAGAAAAACAAACAAGAAAGCGAAGGTAGCACAGAAGGCTTAAGTCCGCTTTATCAAGGAGACTCAGAACTACACCAACAGCGGACAAAAAATTAAATTTCAGGCCGTTCAAGTCTGTGCACTTTTATTTGTTCATTCTTTTAGTTCGACTCGGATAATCAGAACGAGTCCCAGCAATTGCACTAGCGGACAATGCGAAGCGATTTTTATCGACTCAGCTCGACATGACCGCGGAATCGATCGCCAACACCGGCCAGGTAGAAGAGGCGCCAGCTGCAACAACAACAGCAAGATGGCGTTGTTTGCTTCAATCTACTGCTTCTGGCAATCTGCTGTGTCTTCTTCTAGCGTTTCTCTGCATCTGCTCTTGTGAGCTCTTCCTTATTATTGCTTTGTTTGATTAGCGATTTGACTGTCTTGATAGTAAACTAATTTGCAAGCTTTAAATGCCAGATTACTTCTTTTAGAAGCAGAAAAAGGAAGCAACAAATAGTGTTGCTTTTTTATTTTTACTACCTGCTATAGCTGGATATAGCCGCTTCTGCTTACTTCTTGTTAATGTTGCTGCTGCTGCTGTTCTCTTTCCGCCGTTCTTCTTTCCAGTTGTCGGGCCATCGCTATACTGCGGTGCTGCTTGCTTGGAGACTCTCTCCTCTCTTCTGTCCTCTCCTCTCTCCAGTCTACTGCAGCAGCTCGCAGCCGCCTCCCACATGTCCAGAATCCGGCACAGAAAGCTGCAGTCGCTCCTCCAAATGCCTGTTATATGCGAAGTGCTGCATATTGCTATTAATAATTACTATATTATGTAGCCTGCATTCGTTAGTATCGGCAAGCAGTACGCAAGCAGCCAGGAAATCCCCCCCCCCCGGTGCAGCGGGTAGGAAGGCTCCAGTTTCCTATTCCAACTATTATTATATTTATTCTTTTCCCCAATACCCACAATTCAATGCAGTCATTTTACTATTTTCCGTTAATTTTATTACTTTTATGATTATAGTTGTACCTTTATCAAACAAAAATGACCTAGCAGTATCACTTTGGCCATAATTAACTGTACTATTGTGTAGCAGTGAATAGAAACTTACGAACTTATAAGAGAGCTTAGCTGACTTTCACGGGCAGGGGGGGGGTACCGGAGCATTAAGAGAAAGCAAACAGAACTGCTTTTTATTCATTCACGACGCGGGCACTGAATAGAGTATAGAGGGGGGGGGGTTGGGGCGGCTGGCAAGAGAGAGTGGGTGACTCCGGCATTGGCGGGCATCGGCGAGAGCGCCGGCCAAGATAAATAGTCGTGTACTCTCCTGGAGACCTGGGAGACGGAGAGGCAGAGGCAGGGAGGAGAGGGAGAGAGGCAGGGATGAGAGGGAGAGGCAGGGAGGAGAGGGAGAGGCTGGGAGGAGAGGGAGAGAAGCAGAGAGAAGAGAGGGAGAGGCTGGGAGGAGAGGGAGAGAGGCAGGGATGAGAGGGAGAGGCAGGGATGAGAGGGAGAGGCAGGGAGGAGAGGGAGAGGCTGGGAGAAGAGGGAGAGAAGCAGAGAGAAGAGAGGGAGAGGCTGGGAGGAGAGGGAGAGAGGCAGGGAGGAGAGGGAGAGGCTGGGAGGAGAGGGAGAGGCAGGGATGAGATGGAGAGGCTGAAAGGAGAGGGAGAGAAGCAGAGAGAAGAGAGGGAGAGGCTGGGAGGAGAGGGAGAGGCAGGGATGAGAGGGAGAGGCAGGGAGGAGAGGGAGAGGCTGGGAGGAGAGGGAGAGAAGCAGAGAGAAGAGAGGGAGAGGCTGGGAGGAGAGGGAGAGGATGGGAGGAGAGGGAGAGGATGGGAGGAGAGGGAGAGAAGCAGAGAGAAGAGAGGGAGAGGCTGGGAGGAGAGGGAGAGGATTGGAGGAGAGGGAGAGAAGCAGAGAGAAGAGAGGGAGAGGCTGGGAGGAGAGGGAGAGAGGCAGGGAGGAGAGGGAGAGGCAGGGAGGAGATGGAGATGCAGGGAGGAGAGGGAGAAGCAGAGAGAAGAGAGAGAGATGCAGGGATGAGAGGGAGAGGCTGGGAGGAGAGGGAGAGAGGCTGGGAGGAGAGGGAGAGTAGCAGAGAGAAGAGAGGGAGAGGCTGGGAGGAGAGGGAGAGAGGCAGGGAGGAGAGGAGAGTAGCAGGGGGAGAGGGAGAGAAGCAGAGAGAAGAGAGGGAGAGACTGGGAGGAGAGGGAGAGAAGCTGGGAGGAGAGGGAGAGAGAAGGGAGGAGAGGGAGAGTAGCAGGGGAGAGGGAGAGAAGCAGAGAGAAGAGAGTGAGAGGCTGGGAGGAGAGGGAGAGAGGAAGGGAGGAGAGGGAGAGTAGCAGGGGAGAGGGAGAGAAGCAGAGAGAAGAGAGTGAGAGGCTGGGAGGAGAGGGAGAGAGGCTGGGAGGAGAGGGAGAGAAGCAGAGAGAAGAGAGGGAGAGGCTGGGAGGAGAGGGAGAGAGGCAGGAGGAGAGGGAGAGGCAGGGAGGAGAGGGAGAAAGACAGGGAGGAGAGGGAGAGGCAGGGAGGAGAGGAGAGTAGCAGGGGAGAGGGAGAGAAGCAGAGAGAAGAGAGGGAGAGGCTGGGAGGAGAGGGAGAGAGGCAGGGAGGAGAGGAGAGTAGCAGGGGGAGAGAAGCAGAGAGAAGAGAGAGAGAGACTGGGAGGAGAGGGAGAGAAGCTGGGAGGAGAAGGAGAGAGGCAGGGAAGGAGCTGGAGCATTAAGAGCAGTTGCCAAATCAAATACCAAACTCGCCACCCTCAACTCTCACCCGCCAGTGGCGCCCGCAGCCTCAGGCATGTTCATGGACTACGGCGGCCTCCCAGATTTCGCCTTCGACGCCGAGCCGCCGGCCAGTTTCTTGGTGAGCTCGCCAGATGAAGCCAGCCTGACCTGCCGTCAGGAGGATCACAGACTGCAGCTGCGCTGGCGGTTCGAAGAGATCGACTGGTCGACAGACTCGGCAGTCGCGTCGGTCAACGCCTCGGACTATGTCGGCCCGATGGCGGAATCGACGCTGCCGTTCTACGACGCCGGCAGAGGTCGGCTGGTGTTCCGGGCCGGCAGCAACGACGGCCAGTTCGTATTGAGCCCGCCGCACCGGTTCCAAGGCCTGCCAAAGTACAAGCTGTACTGCGAGGCGCGGAGCGGCAGCAACAACGTGCTGCTATCCAGAATGATGCTGCCTAGGAAGAGTGAGGAACTGGGATTGGGATTGGAGCTGCTGGCATGGATTCACCTGATACGGGAAGCTGTCTGTCTCTGCATCTGCCTGCTCCTCCCTGACATTCTCCCGACTTCCTCTATGCTTCTCTGCCTCCCTTCTTTTATCTCTCATCATGTCTCTCCCCTCCTGTCTCTCTCTCTCCCCTCCTGTCTCTCCCTCTCCTGTCTCTCCCTCTCCTGTCTCTCCCTCTCCTGTCTCCTCCCTCTCCCTCTCCTCTCCCTCTCCTGTCTCTCCCTCTCCTGTCTCTCCCTCTCCTGTCTCTCCCTCTCTCCTGTCTCCTCTCTCCTGTCTCCCCTCTCCTGTCTCTCCCTCTCCTGTCTCTCCCTCTCTCTGTCTCTCCCTCTCTCTGTCTCCCCTCTCCTGCCTCCTCTCTCCAGCCTCCCTCTCCAGCCTCCCTCTCTCCAGCCTCCCTCTCTCCAGCCTCCCTCTCTCCAGCCTCCCTCTCTCCAGCCTCCCTCTCTCCAGCCTCCCTCTCTCCAGCCTCCCTCTCTCCAGCCTCCCTCTCTCCAGCCTCCCTCTCTCCAGCCTCCCTCTCTCCAGCCTCCCTCTCTCCAGCCTCCCTCTCTCCAGCCTCCCTCTCTCCAGCCTCCCTCTCTCCAGCCTCCCTCTCTCCAGCCTCCCTCTCTCCAGCCTCCCTCTCTCCAGCCTCCCTCTCTCCAGCCTCCCTCTCTCCAGCCTCCCTCTCTCCAGCCTCCCTCTCTCCAGCCTCCCTCTCTCCAGCCTCCCTCTCTCCAGCCTCCCTCTCTCCAGCCTCCCTCTCTCCAGCCTCTCCCTCTCCAGCCTCCCTCTCTCCAGCCTCCCTCTCTCCAGCCTCCTCTCTCCAGTCCTCCCTCTCTCCTGTCTCCCTCTCTCCTGTCTCTCCTCTCTGTCTCTCCTCTCCTGTCTCTCCCTCTCCTGTATCTCCTCTCTCCTGTCTCTCCTCTCCCCTCCCTCTCTCCCCTCCCTCTCTCCTCCCTCTCTCCTCTCTCTCTCCCTCTCTCTGCCTCCCTCTCTCCCCTCCCCTCTCCTGTCTCCCTCTCTCCAGCCTCCCTCTCTCCAGCCTCCCTCTCTCCAGCCTCCCTCTCTCCAGCCTCCCTCTCTCCAGCCTCCCTCTCTCCAGCCTCCCTCTCTCCAGCCTCCCTCTCTCCAGCCTCCCTCTCTCCAGCCTCCCTCTCTCCAGCCTCCCTCTCTCCAGCCTCCCTCTCTCCAGCCTCCCTCTCTCCAGCCTCCCTCTCTCCAGCCTCTCCCTCTCCAGCTCTCCCTCTCCAGCCTCCCTCTCTCCAGCCTCCCTCTCTCCAGCCTCCCCTCTCCAGCCTCCCCTCTCCAGCCTCCCTCTCTCCAGCCTCCCTCTTCTCCAGCCTCCCTCTCTCCAGCCTCTCCCTCTCCTGTCTCTCCCTCTCCCTATCCCTCTCTCCAGCCTCCCTCTCTCCAGCCTCCCTCTCTCCAGCCTCCCTCTCTCTCAGCCTCCCTCTCTCCAGCCTCCTCTCTCCAGCCTCCCTCTTCTCCAGCCTCCCTCTCTCAGCCTCCTCTCTCCAGCCTTCCCTCTCTCCAGCCTCCCTCTCTCCAGCCTCCCTCTCTCCAGCCTCCCTCTCTCCAGCCTCCCTCTCTCCAGCCTCCCTCTCTCCAGCCTCCCTCTCTCCAGCCTCCCTCTCTCCAGCCTCCCTCTCTCCAGCCTCCCTCTCTCCAGCCTCCCTCTCTCCAGCCTCCCTCTCTCCAGCCTCCCTCTCTCCAGCCTCCCTCTCTCCAGCCTCCCTCTCTCCGCCTCTCCCTCTCCTGTCTCTCCCTCTCCTATCTCCTCTCTCCTGTCTCCTCTCTCCTGTCTCCCCCTCTCCTGTCTCCCCTCTCCTGTCTCTCCCTCTTCTGTCTCTCCCTCTTCTGTCTCCCCTCTCCTGTCTCTCCCTCTCCTGTCTCTCCCTCTCCAGCCTCCCTCTCTCCAGCCTCCCTCTCTCCAGCCTCCCTCTCTCCAGCCTCCCTCTCTCTCAGCCTCCCTCTCTCCAGCTCCCTCTCTCCAGCCTCCCTCTCTCCAGCCTCCCTCTCTCCAGCCTCCCTCTCTCCAGCCTCCCTCTCTCCAGCCTCCCTCTCTCAAGCCTCCCTCTCTCCAGCCTCCCTCTCTCCAGCTCCTCTCTCCAGCCTCCCTCTCTCCAGCCTCCCTCTCTCCAGCCTCCCTCTCTCCAGCCTCCCTCTCTCCAGCCTCCTTCTCTTTAGCCTCCCTCTCTCTCCAGCCTCCCTCTCTCCAGCCTCCCTCTCTCCAGCCTCCCTCTCTCCAGCCTCCCTCTCTCCAGCCTCCCTCTCTCCAGCCTCCCTCTCTCCAGCCTCCCTCTCTCCAGCCTCCCTCTCTCCAGCCTCCCTCTCTCCAGCCTCCCTCTCTCCAGCCTCCCTCTCTCCAGCCTCTCCCTCTCCTGTCTCTCCCTCTCCTATCTCCTCTCTCCTGTCTCCTCTCTCTCTGTCTCCCCCTCTCTGTCTCCCCCCTCTCCTGTCTCTCCCTTATCTGTCTCTCCCTCTCTGTCTCCCCTCTCCTGTCTCTCCCTCTCCTGTTCTTCCCTCTCCAGCCTCCTCTCTCCAGCCTCCCTCTCTCCAGCCTCCCTCTCTCCACCTCCCCTCTTCCAGCCTCCCTCCTCTCAGCCTCCCTCTCTCCAGCTCCCTCTCTCCAGCCTCCCTCTCTCCAGCCTCCCCCTCTCCAGCCTCCCTCTCTCCAGCCTCCCTCTCTCCAGCCTCCCCCTCTCTCCAGCCTCCCTCTCTCCAGCCTCCCTCTCTCCAGCCTCCCCTCTCCAGCCTCCCTCTCTCCAGCCTCCCTCTCTCCAGCCTCCCTCTCTCCAGCCTCCCTCTCTCCAGCCTCCCTCTCTCCAGCCTCCCTCTCTCCAGCCTCCCCCTCTCCAGCCTCCCTCTCTCCAGCCTCCCTCTCTCCAGCCTCCCTCTCTCCAGCCCTCCCTCTCTCCAGCCTCCCTCTCTCCAGCCTCCCTCTCTCCAGCCTCCCTCTTCTCCAGCCTCCCTCTCTCCAGCCTCCCTCTCTCCAGCCTCCCTCTCTCCAGCCTCCCTCTCTCCAGCCTCCCTCTCTCCAGCCTCCCTCTCTCCAGCCTCCCTCTCTCCAGCCTCCCTCTCTCCAGCCTCCCTCTCTCCAGCCTCCCTCTCTCCAGCCTCCCTCTCTCCAGCCTCCCTCTCTCCAGCCTCCCCCTCTCCTGTCTCCTCCTATTTCTCCCTCTCCTGTGTCCGCTGTGTGCATTTCTGAGAAGTTGAAACTTCAATGGAACAGCTACTTGGCACTCTGCCAAAACAACGCAGTCTGGTTTGCTTTGCACAGTCCAACACCCCAAGTGCACCGAATCTCGCCGTATCTTCAATTTCCTTAATAAGAGAGCGCCGAAGCCGCCGAGCTGCGAAGTCCGCCCGCGCCCACCCAGCCAGCAGGGCCAGAAATTGGCCTAAATTGCATGGACTGGTGGGCTGGTGAAGGGTGGAAGGAGGCGGGAGTGGGCGCCAGGCAGCCCTGTGACACGAAATGATGCCTTCTAAGCAAGTCCCTCAGTTCCTATAGATGCAGGCCACTCTCTATATCTATACATCATGTATGCACAGAGCGGAAACGAAGTTGCCTGACTGTATCTGGGGGACGGTCAGTAGCCAGTGGAGCTCTCTCGGGTCAGCTAACTGGCTGGCTAGTTTGCAAGTCTCTGGCCTGGCGCCTTCTCGCTCCCCCTCTCTTTCTCTCCTCTCATGTTTTTTTCTGAGTGGGATAAGCCTGGTGTACACAGTACTGACTGATGCGAAGTGTACGTACGCGAAGTGCGTGTTGTAGGAAAAACCAGCGCTGTGCAGAAAAAGCTTTTTACGGAGAGTGGGTGGGTTAGGCCAGATTTACAGGCAAAGCGAGTTAAGTAAAATGCGTTTCACCTTGCAGAATATTGATTTGCACTTCGCTTCTCGCCTCCTATTGCGGAGTTACGATTCCATTCTAATCAAGCGCAAACCTTAGAGCACAAAATCTAATCTTATTTAGACTGATCCAATCTTATCTAGACTGATCCAATCTCATTTAGACTGATCCAGTCTTATCTAGACTGATCCAATCTCATTTAGACTGATCCAGTCTCATCTAGACTGATCCAATCTCATCTAGACTGATGCAATCTCATCTAGACTGACCCAATCTCATCTAGACTGATCCAATCTTATCTAGACTGATCCAGTCTCATCTAGACTGATCCAATCTCATCTAGACTGATTCAATCTCATCTAGACTGATGCAATCTCATCTAGACTGACCCAATCTCATCTAGACTGATCCAATCTTATCTAGACTGATCCAGTCTCATCTAGACTGATCCAATCTCATCTAGACTGATCCAATCTCATCTAGACTGATCCAATCTCATCTAGACTGATCCAATCTCATCTATACTGATCCAATCTCATCTAGACTGATCCAATCTCATCTAGACTGATCCAATCTCATCTATACTGATCCAATCTCATCTAGACTGATCCCAGTCTCATCTAGACTGATCCAGTCTCATCTGGACTGATCCAGTGGCGTGTGAACTCATTGAGACAAAGGAATGACATCTACAGTTACAACAACCGCCATCTCCCGCAGTGAGCACCCTCAGGACCGTGAAAGCCGTGCTGAACTGCTTCTCAGGGCCGCTGAACGGCTCAGCGGTGTGCCGCCTGCTGACGGACCGAGCCTGCACCGGATCAGCGAATACTTCAATGTTGAGTACTTCAGGGAGCCGAAGATTGGCGACCGGTGCATCAGCGACGCCGGCACTCGGGAGCGCCTGGACTCCGGCAGCGGCCGCGTCGGCTCGAAATTCGCCGCTTTCAATGCCGAGAAAGGCCACCTGCACGTGATGTCGCTGACTGAGGAGGACGCGCGGTTCTGCTACCGGGCCAACATCACCCTGACCGACTCGTCGGGCGCGTGGTCTACTGGAACGTGTCGGAGTCGCGTCGCGTGAAGTCCGCGTCATAGTCGACCCGTCATCGGGGAGGCTGTCAGCAGGGAGGCCACCCGGTCTGAGGCCGCCTACGAGCTCAGGGCGGCGGCCTGCAACTCGCGCTGCCCTGCTATGCCCGCAGCACCAGCCACGGCGGCGGCTATCAGTGGCGCCGGAACGGCGCCCCGGTGGAGGTCGGCGATCCTGGCGAGGCGCATCGCAAATTCGCCTACCTGAACGTCAACTCCGGCAGTCTGCGACTGCGCGTTGACGGCTGGAACGATTCGGGCGAGTACGAGTGCAGGCACAATGACCGGACATTGCTCACCATCGGCCTGCGGTTCTACAGTGAGCAGCTAGTCTGTCTGTCTGTCTGTCTGTTCTGTCTGTCTGTCTGTCTGTCTGTCTGTCTGTCTGTATGTCTGTCTGTCTGTCTGTCTGTCTGTCTGTCTGTCTGCCTGTGTGTCTGTCTGTCTGTGTCTGTCTGTCTGTCTGTCTGCTGTCTGTCTGTCTGTCTGTCTGTCTGTCTGTCTGTGTCTGTCTGTCTGTCTGTCCTTTATCGCCTTATCT
>NIVC01003049.1:60000-105307 GCA_002269645.1 Macrostomum lignano | reverse complement strand
TTTGATTAGCGATTTGACTGTCTTGATAGTAAAACTAATTTGCAAGCTTTAAAATGCCAGATTACTTCTTTTAGAAGCAGAAAAAGGAAGCAACAAATAGTGTTGCTTTTTTATTTTTACTACCTGCTATAGCTGGATATAGCCGCTTCTGCTTACTTTCTTGTTTAATGTTGCTGCTGCTGCTGTTCTCTTTCGCCGTTCTTCTTTCCAGTTGTCGGCCATCGCTATACTGCCGTGCTGCTTGCTTGGAGACTCTCTCCTCTCTTCTGTCCTCTCCTCTCTCCAGTCTACTGCAGCAGCTCGCAGCCGCCTCCCACATGTCCAGAATCCGGCACAGAAAGCTGCAGTCGCTCCTCCAAATGCCTGTTATATGCGAAGTGCTGGCATATTGCTATTAATAATTACTATATTATGTAGCCTGCATTCGTTAGTATCGGCAAGCGCAGTACGCAAGCAGCCAGGAAATCCCCCCCCCCGGGCAGCGGGTAGGAAGGCTCCAGTTTCCTATTCCAACTATTATTATATTTCTTTTCCCCAATACCCACAATTCAATGCAGTCATTTTACTATTTTCCGTTAATTTTATTACTTTTATGATTATAGTTGTACCTTTATCAAACAAAATGACCTAGCAGTATCACTTTGGCCATAATTAACTGTACTATTGTGTAGCAGTGAATAGAAACTTACAACTTATAAGAGAGCTTAGCTGACTTTCACGGGCAGGGGGGGGGTACCGGAGCATTAAGAGAAAGCAAACAGAACTGCTTTTTATTCATTCACGACGCGGGCACTGAATAGAGTATAGAGGGGGGGGGGTTGGGGCGGCTGGCAGAAAGTGGGTGACTCGGCATTGGCGGGCATCGGCGAGAGCGCCGGCCAAGATAAATAGTCGTGTACTCTCCTGGAGACCTGGGAAGACGGAGAGGCAGAGGCAGGGAGGAGAGGGAGAGAGGCAGGGATGAGAGGGAGAGGCAGGGAGGAGAGGAGAGAGGCTGGGAGGAGAGGGAGAGAAGCAGAGAGAAAGAGGGAGAGGCTGGAGGAGAGGGAGAGAGGCAGGGATGAGAGGGAGAGGCAGGGATGAGAGGGAGAGGCAGGGAGGAGAGGGAGAGGCTGGGAGAAGAGGGAGAGAAGCAGAGAGAAGAGAGGGAGAGGCTGGGGAGGAGAGGGAGAGAGGCAGGGAGGAGAGGGAGAGGCTGGGAGGAGAGGGAGAGGCAGGATGAGATGGAGAGGCTGAAAGGAGAGGGAGAGAAGCAGAGAGAAGAGAGGAGAGGCTGGGAGGAGAGAGGGAGAGGCAGGGATGAGAGGGAGAGGCAGGGAGGAGAGGGAGAGGCTGGGAGGAAGAGGGAGAGAAGCAGAGAGAAGAGAGGGAAGGTGGGAGGAGAGGGAGAGGATGGAGGAGAGGGAGAGGATGGGAGGAGAGGGAGAGAAGCAGAGAGAAGAGAGGGAGAGGCTGGGAGGAGAGGGAGGATTGGAGGAGAGGGAGAGAAGCAGAGAGAAGAGAGGGAGAGCTGGGAGGAGAGGGAGAGAGGCAGGAGGAGAGGGAGAGGCAGGGAGGAGATGGAGATGCAGGGAGGAGAGGAGAAGCAGAGAGAAGAGAGAGAGATGCAGGGATGAGAGGGAGAGGCTGGGAGGAGAGGGAGAGAGGCTGGGAGGAGAGGGAGAGTAGCAGAGAGAAGAGAGGGAGAGGCTGGGAGGAGAGGGAGAGAGGCAGGGAGGAGAGGAGAGTAGCAGGGGGAGAGGGAGAGAAGCAGAGAGAAGAGAGGAGAGACTGGGAGGAGAGGGAGAGAAGCTGGGAGGAGAGGGAGAGAGAAAGGGAGAGAGGGAGAGTAGCAGGGGAGAGGGAGAGAAGCAGAGAGAAGAGAGTGAGAGGCTGGGAGGAGAGGAGAGAGGAAGGAGGAGAGGGAGAGTAGCAGGGAGAGGGAGAGAAGCAGAGAGAAGAGAGTGAGAGGCTGGGAGGAGAGGGAGAGAGGCTGGGAGGAGAGGAGAGAAGCAGAGAGAAGAGAGGGAGAGGCTGGGAGGAGAGGGAGAGAGGCAGGAGGAGAGGGAGAGGCAGGGAGGAGAGGAGAAAGACAGGGAGGAGAGGGAGAGGCAGGGAGGAGAGGAGAGTAGCAGGGGAGAGGGAGAGAAGCAGAGAGAAGAGAGGGAGAGGCTGGGAGGAGAGGGAGAGAGGCAGGGAGGAGAGGAGAGTAGCAGGGGGAGAGAAGCAGAGAGAAGAGAGAGAGAGACTGGGAGGAGAGGGAGAGAAGCTGGGAGGAGAAGGAGAGAGGCAGGGAAGGAGCTGGAGCATTAAGAGCAGTTGCCAAATCAAATACCAAACTCGCCACCCTCAACTCTCACCGCGCCAGTGGCGCCCGCAGCCTCAGGCATGTTCATGGACTACGGCGGCCTCCCAGATTTCGCCTTCGACGCCGAGCCGCCGGCCAGTTTCTTGGTGAGCTCGCCAGATGAAGCCAGCCTGACCTGCCGTCAGGAGGATCACAGACTGCAGCTGCGCTGGCGGTTCGAAGAGATCGACTGGTCGACAGACTCGGCAGTCGCGTCGGTCAACGCCTCGGACTATGTCGGCCCGATGGCGGAATCGACGCTGCCGTTCTACGACGCCGGCAGAGGTCGGCTGGTGTTCCGGGCCGGCAGCAACGACGGCCAGTTCGTATTGAGCCCGCCGCACCGGTTCAAGGCCTGCCAAAGTACAAGCTGTACTGCGAGGCGCGGAGCGGCAGCAACAACGTGCTGCTATCCAGAATGATGCTGCCTAGGAAGAGTGAGGAACTGGATTGGGATTGGAGCTGCTGCATGGATTCACCTGATACGGGGAAGCTGTCTGTCTCTGCATCTGCCTGCTCCTCCTGACATTCTCCGCTTCCTCTATGCTTCTCTGCCTCCCTTCTTTTATCTCTCATCATGTCTCTCCCCTCTCCTGTCTCTCTCCCTCTCCTGTCTCTCCCCCTCCTGTCTCTCCCTCTCCTGTCTCTCCCTCTCCTGTCTCTCCCTCTCCTGTCTCTCCCTCTCCTGTCTCTCCTCTCTCCTGTCTCTCCCTCTCCTGTCTCTCCCTCTCCTGTCTCCCTCTCCTGTCTCTCCTCTTCCTGTCTCTCCCTCTCTCCTGTCTCCCCCTCTCCTGTCTCCCCTCTCCTGTCTCCCCTCTCCCCTCCCTCTTCTGTCTCTCCCTCTTCTGTCTCCCCTCTCCTGTCTCTCCCTCTCCAGCCTCCCTCTCCAGCCTCCCTCTCTCCAGCCTCCCTCTCTCCAGCCTCCCTCTCTCCAGCCTCCCTCTCTCCAGCCTCCCTCTCTCCAGCCTCCCTCTCTCCAGCCTCCCTCTCTCCAGCCTCCCTCTCTCCAGCCTCCCTCTCTCCAGCCTCCCTCTCTCCAGCCTCCCTCTCTCCAGCCTCCCTCTCTCCAGCCTCCCTCTCTCCAGCCTCCCTCTCTCCAGCCTCCCTCTCTCCAGCCTCCCTCTCTCCAGCCTCCCTCTCTCCAGCCTCCCTCTCTCAAGCCTCCCTCTCTCCAGCCTCCCTCTCTCCAGCCTCCCTCTCTCCAGCCTCCCTCTCTCCAGCCTCCCTCTCTCCAGCCTCCCTCTCTCCAGCCTCCCTCTCTCCAGCCTCCCTCTCTCCAGCCTCCCTCTCTCCAGCCCCTCTCTCCAGCCTCCCTCTCTCCAGCCTCCCTCTCTCCAGCCTCCCTCTCTCCAGCCTCTCCCTCTCCTGTCTCTCCCTCTCCTATCTCCTCTCTCCTGTCTCCTCTCTCCTGTCTCCCCCTCTCCTGTCTCCCCCTCTCCTGTCTCTCCCTCTTCTGTCTCTCCCTCTTCTGTCTCTCCCTCTCCTGTCTCTCCCTCTCCTGTCTCTCCCTCTCCAGCCTCCCTCTCTCCAGCCTCCCTCTCTCCAGCCTCCCTCTCTCCAGCCTCCCTCTCTCCAGCCTCCCTCTCTCCAGCCTCCCTCTCTCCAGCCTCCCTCTCTCCAGCCTCCCTCTCTCCAGCCTCCCTCTCTCCAGCCTCCCTCTCTCCAGCCTCCCTCTCTCCAGCCTCCCTCTCTCCAGCCTCCCTCTCTCCAGCCTCCCTCTCTCCAGCCTCCCTCTCTCCAGCCTCCCTCTCTCCAGCCTCCCTCTCTCCAGCCTCCCTCTCTCCAGCCTCCCTCTCTCCAGCCTCCCTCTCTCCAGCCTCCCTCTCTCCAGCCTCTCCCTCTCCTGTCTCTCCCTCTCCTATCTCCTCTCTCCTGTCTCCTCTCTCCTGTCTCCCCCTCTCCTGTCTCCCCTCTCCTGTCTCTCCCTCTTCTGTCTCTCCCTCTTCTGTCTCCCCTCTCCTGTCTCTCCCTCTCCTGTCTCTCCCTCTCCAGCCTCCCTCTCTCCAGCCTCCCTCTCTCCAGCCTCCCTCTCTCCAGCCTCCCTCTCTCCAGCCTCCCTCTCTCCAGCCTCCTCTCTCCAGCCTCCCTCTCTCCAGCCTCCCTCTCTCCAGCCTCCCTCTCTCCAGCCTCCCTCTCTCCAGCCTCCCTCTCTCCAGCCTCCCTCTCTCCAGCCTCCCTCTCTCCAGCCTCCCTCTCTCCAGCCTCCCTCTCTCCAGCCTCCTCTCTCCAGCCTCCCTCTCTCCAGCCTCCCTCTCTCCAGCCTCCCTCTCTCCAGCCTCCCTCTCTCCAGCCTCCCTCTCTCCAGCCTCCCTCTCTCCAGCCTCCCTCTCTCCAGCCTCCCTCTCTCCAGCCTCTCCCTCTCCTGTCTCTCCCTCTCCTATCTCCTCTCTCCTGTCTCCTCTCTCCTGTCTCCCCTCTCCTGTCTCCCCCTCTCCTGTCTCTCCCTCTTCTGTCTCTCCCTCTTCTGTCTCCCCTCTCCTGTCTCTCCCTCTCCTGTCTCTCCCTCTCCAGCCTCCCTCTCTCCAGCCTCCCTCTCTCCAGCCTCCCTCTCTCCAGCCTCCCTCTCTCCAGCCTCCCTCTCTCCAGCCTCCCTCTCTCCAGCCTCCCTCTCTCCAGCCTCCCTCTCTCCAGCCTCCCTCTCTCCAGCCTCCCTCTCTCCAGCCTCCCTCTCTCAAGCCTCCCTCTCTCCAGCCTCCCTCTCTCCAGCCTCCCTCTCTCCAGCCTCCCTCTCTCCAGCCTCCCTCTCTCCAGCCTCCCTCTCTCCAGCCTCCCTCTCTCCAGCCTCCCTCTCTTTAGCCTCCCTCTCTCCAGCCTCCCTCTCTCCAGCCTCCCTCTCTCCAGCCTCCCTCTCTCCAGCCTCCCTCTCTCCAGCCTCCCTCTCTCCAGCCTCCCTCTCTCCAGCCTCCCTCTCTCCAGCCTCCCTCTCTCCAGCCTCCCTCTCTCCAGCCTCCCTCTCTCCAGCCTCCCTCTCTCCAGCCTCTCCCTCTCCTGTCTCTCCCTCTCCTATCTCCTCTCTCCTGTCTCCTCTCTCCTGTCTCCCCCTCTCCTGTCTCCCCCTCTCCTGTCTCTCCCTCTTCTGTCTCTCCCTCTTCTGTCTCCCCTCTCCTGTCTCTCCCTCTCCTGTCTCTCCCTCTCCAGCCTCCTCTCTCCAGCCTCCCTCTCTCCAGCCTCCCTCTCTCCAGCCTCCCCTCCAGCCTCCCTCTCTCCAGCCTCCCTCTCTCCAGCCTCCCTCTCTCCAGCCTCCCTCTCTCCAGCCTCCCCTCTCCAGCCTCCCTCTCTCCAGCCTCCCTCTCTCCAGCCTCCCTCTCTCCAGCCTCCCTCTCTCCAGCCTCCCTCTCTCCAGCCTCCCCTCTCCAGCCTCCCTCTCTCCAGCCTCCCTCTCTCCAGCCTCCCTCTCTCCAGCCTCCCTCTCTCCAGCCTCCCTCTCTCCAGCCTCCCTCTCTCCAGCCTCCCCCTCTCCAGCCTCCCTCTCTCCAGCCTCCCTCTCTCCAGCCTCCCTCTCTCCAGCCTCCCTCTCTCCAGCCTCCCTCTCTCCAGCCTCCCTCTCTCCAGCCTCCCTCTCTCCAGCCTCCCTCTCTCCAGCCTCCCTCTCTCCAGCCTCCCTCTCTCCAGCCTCCCTCTCTCCAGCCTCCCTCTCTCCAGCCTCCCTCTCTCCAGCCTCCCTCTCTCCAGCCTCCCTCTCTCCAGCCTCCCTCTCTCCAGCCTCCCTCTCTCCAGCCTCCCTCTCTCCAGCCTCCCTCTCTCCAGCCTCCCCCTCTCCTGTCTCCTCCTATTTCTCCCTCTCCTGTGTCCGCTGTGTGCATTTCTGAGAAGTTGAAACTTCAATGGAACAGCTACTTGGCACTCTGCCAAAACAACGCAGTCTGGTTTGCTTTGCACAGTCCAACACCCCAAGTGCACCGAATCTCGCCGTATCTTCAATTTCCTTAATAAGAGAGCGCCGAAGCCGCCGAGCTGCGAAGTCCGCCCGCGCCCACCCAGCCAGCAGGGCCAGAAATTGGCCTAAATTGCATGGACTGGTGGGCTGGTGAAGGGTGGAAGGAGGCGGGAGTGGGCGCCAGGCAGCCCTGTGACACGAAATGATGCCTTCTAAGCAAGTCCCTCAGTTCCTATAGATGCAGGCCACTCTCTATATCTATACATCATGTATGCACAGAGCGGAAACGAAGTTGCCTGACTGTATCTGGGGGACGGTCAGTAGCCAGTGGAGCTCTCTCGGGTCAGCTAACTGGCTGGCTAGTTTGCAAGTCTCTGGCCTGGCGCCTTCTCGCTCCCCCCTCTCTTTCTCTCCTCTCATGTTTTTTTCTGAGTGGGATAAGCCTGGTGTACACAGTACTGACTGATGCGAAGTGTACGTACGCGAAGTGCGTGTTGTAGGAAAAACCAGCGCTGTGCAGAAAAAGCTTTTTACGGAGAGTGGGGTGGGTTAGGCCAGATTTACAGGCAAAGCGAGTTAAGTAAAATGCGTTTCACCTTGCAGAATATTGATTTGCACTTCGCTTCTCGCCTCCTATTGCGGAGTTACGATTCCATTCTAATCAAGCGCAAACCTTAGAGCACAAAATCTAATCTTATTTAGACTGATCCAATCTTATCTAGACTGATCCAATCTCATTTAGACTGATCCAGTCTTATCTAGACTGATCCAATCTCATTTAGACTGATCCAGTCTCATCTAGACTGATCCAATCTCATCTAGACTGATGCAATCTCATCTAGACTGACCCAATCTCATCTAGACTGATCCAATCTTATCTAGACTGATCCAGTCTCATCTAGACTGATCCAATCTCATCTAGACTGATTCAATCTCATCTAGACTGATGCAATCTCATCTAGACTGACCCAATCTCATCTAGACTGATCCAATCTTATCTAGACTGATCCAGTCTCATCTAGACTGATCCAATCTCATCTAGACTGATCCAATCTCATCTAGACTGATCCAATCTCATCTAGACTGATCCAATCTCATCTATACTGATCCAATCTCATCTAGACTGATCCAATCTCATCTAGACTGATCCAATCTCATCTATACTGATCCAATCTCATCTAGACTGATCCAGTCTCATCTAGACTGATCCAGTCTCATCTGGACTGATCCAGTGGCGGTGTGAACTCATTGAGACAAAGGAATGACATCTACAGTTACAACAACCGCCATCTCCCGCAGTGAGCACCCTCAGGACCGTGAAAGCCGTGCTGAACTGCTTCTCAGGGCCGCTGAACGGCTCAGCGGTGTGCCGCCTGCTGACGGACCCGAGCCTGCACCGGATCAGCGAATACTTCAATGTTGAGTACTTCAGGGAGCCGAAGATTGGCGACCGGTGCATCAGCGACGCCGGCACTCGGGAGCGCCTGGACTCCGGCAGCGGCCGCGTCGGCTCGAAATTCGCCGCTTTCAATGCCGAGAAAGGCCACCTGCACGTGATGTCGCTGACTGAGGAGGACGCGCGGTTCTGCTACCGGGCCAACATCACCCTGACCGACTCGGTCGGGCGCGTGGTCTACTGGAACGTGTCGGAGTCGCGTGAAGTCCGCGTCATAGTCGACCCGTCATCGGGGAGGCTGGTCAGCAGGGAGGCCACCCGGTCTGAGGCCGCCTACGAGCTCAGGGCGGGCGGCCTGCAACTCGCGCTGCCCTGCTATGCCCGCAGCACCAGCCACGGCGGCGGCTATCAGTGGCGCCGGAACGGCGCCCCGGTGGAGGTCGGCGATCCTGGCGAGGCGCATCGCAAATTCGCCTACCTGAACGTCAACTCCGGCAGTCTGCGACTGCGCGTTGACGGCTGGAACGATTCGGGCGAGTACGAGTGCAGGCACAATGACCGGACATTGCTCACCATCGGCCTGCGGTTCTACAGTGAGCAGCTAGTCTGTCTGTCTGTCTGTCTGTCTGTCTGTCTGTCTGTCTGTCTGTCTGTCTGTCTGTATGTCTGTCTGTCTGTCTGTCTGTCTGTCTGTCTGTCTGCCTGTGTGTCTGTCTGTCTGTCTGTCTGTCTGTCTGTCTGTCTGTCTGTCTGTCTGTCTGTCTGTCTGTCTGTCTGTCTGTCTGTCTGTCTGTCCTTTATCGCCTTATCTCCAAAACTCCGTTCCCACCACCCGCCTGCCCGCCGCAGAGCCGCTATCGGTCCGTCTGCCGTCCCGGCGGCGCAGCCTGGACCATGGCGGCAGCCTGTCTCTGAACTGCTCGGTCAGCGGCTGGCCGATCAGCCGGATCTTCTGGCTGCACAATGGCCGACGCTTGCCAGCCGGCGATCCACGCTGTCGCGTCGAGACGGACATTGTTGCGGAGGGCGAGGGCGTCAGCTACGGCCGGCTTCGGGTTTCCGATATCAGCCTGTCCGACCAGGGCGCCTATCAGTGCGTGGCCGAGCGAGACCTGGACACCGGCGGCTCCCGGCTGGTGCCCTACGACTCCGCTCAGGACGCTACGTTCCTGACTGTCAACAGTGAGGGACTGGGGAGCCGGCTGGATAGTCACTCCGGCTATGAACTCTGGGAATACAGTATCTGGGAGACAGTAAAGTGGGATTCAAATGTGTTTCAGAGATTGTTTGATCCCATTTTTTGGGAAACTGGTGATTGAAATCCAATATTTCAGATATTCATTATCCCATTTTCGGATCTGGAAAACTGGGGATTGGGATCTAAGCTTCTCAGGGATGTTTGATCCCATTTTCGGATCTGGAAAACTGGGGATTGGGATCTAAGCTTCTCAGGGATGTTTGATCCCATTTTTGGATCTAGGATGCTAGGGATTGGGATATAGGGATTCTCAGGGATCTTTGATCCCATTTTTGGATCTAGGATGCTAGGGATTAGGATCTAAGCTTCTCAGGGATGTTTGATCCCATCTATGGATCTGAGAAACTGGGGATTAGGATCTAAGCTTCTCAGGGATGTTTGATCCCATTTATGGATCTGAGAAACTGGGGATTGGGATCTAAGCTTCTCAGGGTTGTGTGATCCCATTTTTTATCTAGGATGCTAGGGATTGGGATCTAAGCTTCTCAGGGATGTTTGATCCCATTTTTGGACCTGGGATGCCAGGAATTGGGATCTAAGCTTCTCATCCAACCGCCCATTGGCAGAGGCTCCGCCACAGCTAATCGGGCAAAGCCCTGAGCTGCCATTCGCCCCAGTGTTCCTGAACGGCAGCGGTGACTACGGCAGGTTCACCTGCCGGTTCCGGGCCAAGCTGGGGACCGACTTCAGCGCCAGCCTGGACGGCGACAGCACCTTGTTCAGAGAGCTCAGCCGGAGAGGCATTTTTGCGAAAGAAGAAAGGCACATTGAAGACGGCTACTTTGAGGTGTCAGTGGACTACAGGCCGACAGAGCTTGAGCACACGGGCCGCTTGGCGGTGACAGCCAGCAATGCTCACGGCTCCGCCACCTGCAGAATGACCGTCTTTGCCGCTGTGCACCGTGAGCGTTTGGGGACTCCCGCCTGGTCTAAGTCTATCCGTTAGACGAGGCTTAGTCCCAAATATCTAGTCTCATCCAATCTCATCTAGTCTGATCTAATCTCATCTGATCCAATCTTATCTAGACTGATCTAAATTTTGACCGATCCAGTCTCATCTAGACTGATCAAATCTCATCTAGACTGATCAAATCTCATCTAGACTGATCCAATCTCATCTAGACTGATCCAATCTCATCTAGACTGATCAAATCTCATCTAGACTGATCCAATCTCATCTAGACTGATCCAATCTCATCTAGTCTGATCTAATCTCATCTGATCCAATCTTATCTAGACTGATCTTATCTCATTTTGACTGATCAAATCTCATCTAGACTGATCCAATCTCATCTAGACTGATCCAATCTCATCTAGACTGATCCAATCTCATCTAGACTAAGTTAATCTCACCTGGACTGATCCAATATCATATAGACAACCGATCTCATCTAGACAGATCCAATCTCATCTAGTCTGATCCAATATCATATAGACAACCGATCTCATCTAGACAGATCCAATCTCATCTAGTCTGATCCAATCTCATCTAGACTCAGGATGTCGACGGCCTCCTTTATCTCCTTTATTTGGACAAAATCTCATTTATTATAGTTGTATTTTGTACAGTTTTGTACATTCGTGTACTTTTTGTACACTTATTACTCTCAACTGATATAATGTGCTGCATCAAAATAGTAGCAATAAATTTTTATTAACTGTCTAGCACGCCTGCAGCTACCTGTAGAGACCACCTGGTGCAGGTTAGTATGGATGGCCCAAGTGTCAATTTGAAGTTTTTTCGCGATTTAAAGACAAAGCTACAGTCTGAGACTGAAGATCTCACTGGTTCGGTTGTTCTTGACACTGGTACCTGTGGATTGCACACAGCAAGCCGATCATCCCATTGCAGCCATGATGCCAGTGGTTGGCATATTCGGCAGTTCTACGCAACCTGTATTATTTGTTTAAAGACTGTCCAGCTCGTGTAACCGAATTTCAAGCAGTGACACTGCTAAAATCTACGCCCAATCAAGTTCTGTACTGTCCGCTGGCCAGAGAATTCCAAAGCAGCCACCCGAGCACTGGAAATGCTTCCTAGCTTACGCCAGTGGCTGGCTTCAAAGAGCCTGATGATTCAGAGTCCCTCATGTCACAGCTTCGATCTGCCTGTGCTGACAAGTACTTAGAGGCCAAGCTTCATTTGTTTGTCTCTATCGCCAACCTACTTGAGCCATTTTTGCGACAGTTCCAAGCTGCTGCACCAATGCTTCCATTTTTTACGAATCTCCTGGAAAAGTGTTTCGCATTGTCATGCTACGATTTGTGGATGCCGACGTGATGAAGAAGTGCCTCACAGTGACCCAGCTCTTAGACGTTGACTTAAGCCACCAAGGTGTACAGAAAACTACTGTGGACTTTGGTTCAGCTGCTCAGGCTGCTATTGAACAACTCAAGCGACAAGCAACACCACCAACTCAACATGAGCACTTGGCTTTTCGCACCACTAGTCTTCTTTTGAAAGTGTATGAAAAGTTGGTTGAGAAGTCCCCTTTGGCACAGCCTATTGCCAGGGCAGCAAGTTTTCTATCACCGCACCTTCTTCAGGAGGACACTAGTTTGTGTGACAAGAGGTTCAAGTTGCTAATGAAGCTGCTTTCTGATTCTGGTTGGTTGACACATGAGGATGCTGATAAAGCGAAGCAGCAGTTTTTCATCATGTAAAGTGATCCTCAGTGCTTGTCACATGAGCAGGCATCAGTTGAAAGTGCCTTCTCTATTAACAACAGTCTGCTGGTGGAAAACTTATCTGACCGAAGCCTAATTGTACAGAGAATTGTTTCCCAAGCTATTCATGATGCCGGATCAGTCACAGCAATTGCCATCACTCCCAGAATGCTGTACGATCTGCCCGTTCAAGGTGCCTGGAAGCTCGAGAGCTGCAGCATAAACTGGACTCCGATAATGAACAGAAGACTAAAAATAAAAAGTGGCAGCAAGAGATGGTTGAGAAACTTGAGAAAGAAGTGGCAGCTTAGCGTCATACAGCAGATGCAGCAACAAAGGATGCCGATCATACATGCGCAACCTCCAAATTTCGGTCGGCCGTGCGACTTAGTTTTAACAAAAATGCGACTTAGTTTTAACAAAAATGCGACTTTCATGTAAAAAAACCCGAAAGCAAAATTAACGCAACTTTGGGTAAACGGCAGGAGTAACTATGACTGTCTTATTAAGCCAAAATAACTCGTCAGCTAGTTAGTACTACTACTCTGTGTTTTTTCGGGTCGGCATTTTTGCGACTTCCTTGGTTGGCCACCAAATCGGTCGGCCGGATCGGCCGACTCGGCCGACTGTTGCGCATGTATGATGCCGATGAGCTTCAAAAGAAGCTTGATGAGTTGAACAACTCTAGCCCCTAGTATTGACATTTTTACATCTAGAGACAGCTAATTCCATTCAGGGGACAGTCTAATTTTTATATTTTGCCTGCATGAATTAAGTGTAAAAAGTGTGTTTTTTTCTGTTTTGAATGTAAACGTTTTCCCAACTCCCAGTTCTATTACTATTACATAGTTAGTTTCACATGTGTGCAAGCATTTTATGATGAAGAAGTGTGCGTATATCAGTAGTAACACTGATTTCATTTATTTTTAACACAATCATATACTTTCTTAACAGCAGGTATTTCTCCAACAGGTATTAAATGATGATAAACAGATCTGAATAATAGTAGACAAAAATGTTGCTCGCGAAACTGTGAATGTACAACAGCAACTTGCGTAACACGAATGCATTAAATTAATAAAAAGTCACGTTTTTTAAATTTAATGTTGTAGTTTTTTTGCTTAAGTCTTGTTACTAAGATGAAGTCCCCCTCCTCTAGCTGTACCCTGACTCTTGCGAAAAATCTCCTTTATCTTCTTTATTTGGGATACAGTATTGTTCTAGAAAGTTCTAGAATTGGGGAATCTAAGAAGAGTTACTATAATTAGCATAGATACAATTTGCATTACTATTTCAACACCAATATCATCTAGACTGATCCAGTCTCTTCTAGACTGATCCAATCTCATCTAGACTGATATAGTCTCATCTAGACTGATCCAGTCTCTTTAAGACTGATCTAATCTCATCTAGACTGATCCAAACTCATCTAGACTGATCCAGTCTCATCTAGACTGACCCAATCTCATCTAGACTGATCCAGTCTCTTCTAGACTGATCCAATCTCATCTAGACTGATCCAATCTCATCTAGACTGATCCAGTCTCTTCAAGACTGATCCAATCTCATCCAGACTGATCCAATCTCATCTAGACTGATCCAGTCTCTTTAAGACTGATCCAATCTCATCTAGACTGATCCAGTCTCATCTAGACTGATCTAGTCTCATCTAGACTGACCCAATCTCATCTAGACTGATCCAGTCTCTTCTAGACTGATCCAATCTCATCTAGACTGATCCAAACTCATCTAGACTGATCCAGTCTCTTCAAGACTGATCCAATCTCATCTAGACTGATCCAGTCTCTTCAAGACTGATCCAATCTCATCTAGACTGATCCAGTCTCATCTAGACTGATCCAATCGCTCAATCAAATCTCATTCATTTGCATCTAATCTCGCCCTTCCCCAGCTCCCGTCCTGTCTGTGAGGAGATTCAAAGCCATTCAGCGGGCGGTCACGCAGCAGCCGTTCAGTCTGTACTGCAAGGTGCTGGGCGGCCTGAACTCGAAAGCGAAGGCCCTGCAACGGGTGCGGCTTGCCTATCCCGGCCTGCGGATTCCGACCTACAGCCTGCACTGGCAGCTGCGCCGGCAGCGGCAGCCCGCAGAGCGGCTGGTGCTGCCCATCGACCACCGGATGCAGACGGACGACCCCGACTGGCCTGACCGCCTGCACATTACCTCCATGGAGCCGAATGACGCTGGAAAGTGAGAATAAGCGCACTAATTAGAGTTCTTGTTGGAATTATAATCATTTAAAACTTCAGCGTTAGATTGTAAACTCACCGTGAGTATCACTCCCAGAATGTGAACCCAGCCTGAGTATCACTCCCAGAATGTGAACCCACCCTGAGTATCACTCTCAGAATGTAAACCCACCCTGAGTATCACTCCCAGAATGTGAACCCAGCCTGAGTATCACTCCCAGAATGTGAACCCACCCTGAGTATCACTCTCAGAATGTGAACCCAGCCTGAGTATCACTCCCAGAATGTGAAACCAGCCTGAGTATCACTCCCAGAATGTGAACCCAGCCTGAGTATCACTCACTCCCAGAATGTGAAACCACCCTGAGTATCACTCCCAGAATGTGAACCCACCCTGAGTATCACTCCCAGAATGTGAACCCACCCTGAGTATCACTCCCAGAATGTGAACCCACCCTGAGTATCACTCCCAGAATGTGAACCCAGCCTGAGTATCACTCCCAGAATGTGAACCCAGCCTGAGTATCACTCCCAGAATGTGAACCCACCATGAGTATCACTCCCAGAATGTGAACCCACCCTGAGTATCACTCCCAGAATATGAACCACCCTGAGTATCACTCCCTGAACGTGAACCCACCCTGAGTATCACTCCCTGAACGTGAACCCACCCTGAGTATCACTCCCAGAACGTGAACCCACCCTGAGTATCACTCCCAGAACGTGAACCCACCCTGAGTATCACTCCCAGAATGTGAACCCACCCTGAGTATCACTCCCAGAATGTGAACCACCCTGAGTATCACTCCCAGAATGTGAACCCACCCTGAGTATCACTCCCTGAACGTGAACCCACCCTGAGTATCACTCCCAGAATGTGAACCCACCCTGAGTATCACTCCCAGAACGTGAACCCACCCTGAGTATCACTCCCTGAACGTGAACCCACCCTGAGTATCACTCCCAGAATGTGAACCCACCCTGAGTATCACTCCCAGAATGTGAACCCACCCTGAGTATCACTCCCAGAACGTGAACCCAATGTCAGCACGGAGCGGCCGCCCCGCCCCCGCAGTTACACCTGCAGAGCCAGGCTGGCAGGCGACAGCGGCGCGGGCCACCCGGGCTCGGCAGCGCAGCCGACGGCCTCAACCGCAGTGTCGGTGGTGTACGGCATCAGCATCTCCCGGCTGCAGGACCAGCTCAACCTGGACTCCAGTCTGGCCATTGCGGACACCTGCAAGCCAATCAATTCGCCTACGGGACTGTGGATCACCTGGTGGACATTCCGGCCGAAGGGGGCCTCAGAAGACATTCAGCTGCCAAATGAGGCAGTCTCGGTGAGTGGCTGAGAAGGATGAGCTGGTGTGCCTGGTAGTGGTAGGTTAGAGTCGGGCGCCTGGTAGGTTAAAGCCGAGCGCCTGGTAGGTTAGAGTCGAGCGCCTGGTAGGTTAGAGTCGGGAGCGTCTGGTAGGTTAGAGTCAGGCGCCTGGTAGGTTAGAGCCGAGCGCCTGGTAGGTTAGAGCCGAGCGCCTGGTAGGTTAGAGTCGAGCGCATGGTAGGTTAGAGCCGAGCGCCTGGTAGGTTAGAGCCGAGCGCCTGGTAGGTTAGAGCCGAGCGCATGGTAGGTTAGAGCCGAGCGCCTGGTAGGTTAGAGCCGAGCGCATGGTAGGTTAGAGCCGAGCGCCTGGTAGGTTAGAGCCGAGCGCCTGGTAGGTTAGCGCCGAGCGCCTGGTAGTCTGAGCAAGATGGTCAGAGTTCGCAAACCCTTGCAGTACCCGGGCGCCAGTCACAGCTACGGCTCGTTTTACAATTCGCCTTACAACTCGAAATGGCACGAGTGCCGTCTGAGGCTGGAAGATGAAGCAGGACGGAGCTTCGGAACTCGGATGCCGCACTTCAACTTCAGTGCAAGCCTGCAGTTGAACTTGCTGAGCAAGCCGGAGGAAGAGCGGGCGAGCTATCAGGGGCAGTACACCTGCCACATTGCCAGCTGCTTCGACCGGAAGTCCGCTGTGAAGCGGGTGACGCTTAAGCGTGAGTGCCTCTGGTGTTCTGTGGGTGTCTCTGGTGTTCTGTGGGTGTCTCTAGTGTTCTGTGGGTGTCTCTAGTGTTCTGTGTGTGTCTCTGGTGTTCTGTGGGTGTCTCTGGTGTTCTGTGGGTGTCTCTAGTGTTCTGTGGGTGTCTCTAGTGTTCTGTGGGTGTCTCTGGTGTTCTGCGGGTGTCTCTGGTGTTCTACGGGTCTCTGGTGTTCTGTGGGTGTCTCTGGTGTTCTGTGAGTGTCTCTGGTGTTCTGTGGGTGTCTCTAGTGTTCTGTGGGTGTCTCTGGTGTTCTGTGGGTGTCTCTGGTGTTCTGTGGGTGTCTCTAGTGTTCTGTGGGTGTCTCTGGTGTTCTGCGGGTGTCTCTGGTGTTCTACGGGTCTCTGGTGTTCTGTGGGTGTCTCTGGTGTTCTGTGGGTGTCTCTGGTGTTCTGTGAGTGTCTCTAGTGTTCTGTGGGTGTCTCTGGTGTTCTGTGGGTGTCTCTAGTGTTCTGTGGGTGTCTCTAGTGTTCTGTGGGTGTCTCTAGTGTTCTGTGGGTGTCTCTAGTGTTCTGTGGGTGTCTCTGGTGTTCTGCGGGTGTCTCTGGTGTTCTACGGGTCTCTGGTGTTCTGTGGGTGTCTCTGGTGTTCTGTGAGTGTCTCTGGTGTTCTGTGGGTGTCTCTGGTGTTCTGTGAGTGTCTCTGGTGTTCTGTGGGTGTCTCTGGTGTTCTGTGAGTGTCTCTGGTGTTCTGCGGGTGTCTCTGGTGTTCTGTGAGTGTCTCTGGTGTTCTGTGAGTGTCTCTGGTGTTCTGTGAGTGTCTCTGGTGTTCTGTGGGTGTCTCTGGTGTTCTGTGTGTGTCTCTGGTGTTCTGTGAGTGTCTCTAGTGTTCTGTGAGTGTCTCTAGTGTTCTGTGGGTGTCTCTAGTGTTCTGTGGGTGTCTCTGGTGTTCTGTAGGCGTCACATGGGGTTCTATGAGGGTTCAAACCTATGATATTATATTACCCGTTACGATATTCATACTTATGCCACAAACAAGTTACAAACATGTAAATTCTGTTCCTGCTAAACTTTGTGATTTGACTGGGTTGGGCGCGCGAGGCTGGCCCTGATCTGCATGCATAGCATTGATGACCAGCCCAGCTCCAAAGTGCAGCTGCACCAAAGCATTTCCCAGTCGATAGCAAGTGTTATAATTAATTAGTTTATAGTCGAATTAGGCCTTTTATCCGGCCGACTTTCCCTGAGCCACCCCCCGCTCTGATGCAGCCAGTGCTGTTATCGCACAGGCCATTCTGCACCGCTGCCGCACCCCCCCCCCCAACCGCGCGCAGGAGTCTACAGATTCCTGCCGGACAAACCGCCAAACAGCCAGGAGGTCGTGCTCGGCAGCCCGCTCACCGTCCAGTGCGCCGTGGACAGTCAGGGAGGCGACGAATCGCCGCCGCCTCGGCTCAGATGGTACGAAGGCAACCGCCCGCATGCTGGTGAGTCTGACAGGTTTAGCCCTGCTGTGTGTCAGAGTTACCTCTCCCTCTCCCTCTCTCCTCCATCTCCCTTTCACTCTCTTCCTCTCATTTTCCCTTCCACACTCATCTCCTTGTTCTCTCCGAATCTCCATTCCCTTATTCTATCCTTCACTCTCTCCTCTTCCCTTCTTCAACTTCCGTTCGTTCCCATCCCCAACTCACTAGTTCTCCCCATCCCCAACTCACTAGTTCTCCCTATCCCCAACTCACTAGTTCTCCCTATCCCCAACTCACTAGTTCTCCCCATCCCCAACTCACTAGTTCTCCCCATCCTTAACTCACTAGTTCTCCCCATCCCCAACTCACTAGTTCTCCCCATCCCCAACTCATTAGTTCTCCCCATCCCCAACTCATTAGTTCTCTCCATCCCCAACTCATTAGTTCTCCCCATCCCCAACTCACTAGTTCTCCCCATCCCCAACTCATTAGTTCTCCCCATCCTTAACTCATTAGTTCTCCCCATCCCCAACTCACTAGTTCTCCCCATCCTTAACTCACTAGTTCTCCCCATCCCCAACTCACTAGTTCTCCCCATCCTTAACTCACTAGTTCTCCCCATCCCCAACTCACTAGTTCTCCCCATCCCCAACTCACTAGTTCTCCCCATCCCCAACTCATTAGTTCTCCCCATCCCCAACTCACTAGTTCTCCCCATCCCCAACTCACTAGTTCTCCCCATCCCCAACTCATTAGTTCTCCCCATCCCCAACTCACTAGTTCTCCCCATCCCCAACTCACTAGTTCTCCCCATCCCCAACTCACTAGTTCTCCCCCCTCCTCGCAGGATTCGAGATCCCGACTTATCAGCCCGGCCCGCCGCAGCGCGTCGCCCAGTTCCCGAACGGCACCCTGCGCATCGCCGAGGTGCAGCTGGCCGACAAGAACTTCCTGTGCTCGGTGGAGGGCGGCCGGTCCGCCACGCTGAATTTGAACATCCACCGGCCTGCCGAGGTGCAGCCGTTCGCCGAGCCCCGCATAGAGCTGCCGGCGGGCAGCAATAGCTCAATCAGCTGCATCGTCAAGGGCGACCGGCCGTTTAACATAGAGTGGTTCGGCCAGTACCAGGCAGTCGAGGACGTCCGGACGAGCCTGACGGGGCCCTACGGCAGGACCGTCTCCTGGCATAGCGGAGGCACCACGGCGCAGATTCTGGTGTCCGGCACCGGCGGGGACACCCTGCGGCTGATTAACGTCAACCAGGGCCTGCGCGGCGAGTACACCTGCCGGGCGAGCAACCAGTACAGCCGATCGGGCGACCCGCCTAGCGAGCAGCACTTTGACGTCGTGGTAGTTGAGCCGCCCAGCAAAGTGAAGTCGCTGCAGATCACCGACCGCGGTCACGAGTCGCTCACGCTGCAATGGGAGGCGCCCGACAGCAACGGGCAGAAGCCGGTCATCCGGTACAGAGTCGAGTACAGCGACAGGGGCGCCAACGGCAACTTGGTGTCGCTCAACGTCAGCGCCCAGGACCGGAAGCGGCGCGTCACGGGCCTGCAGCCGGGCTTCAACTACGAGTTCGCCGTCTCGGCTGTCAACAAGGTCGGCGCTGGGCCGCCGGCCCGCTGCACAGGCAGCACCAGGGAGCAGGCGCCGTCCGGGCCGGTCCGCGAGCTCCGCGTCCGCGCGATCGGCTCAGCCGGGCTTGAGCTGGTGTGGAACGAGCCGGACCTGATGCTGAGGAACGGCTTCATCACAAACTACACGGTGCAGTTCCGGGAGCTGGCGGCTGGCGGCGGCGCCAACTGTCCTGAGGATGCCGCCGCCTCCGCCGCCGGGTTTGTCACGGCGCTCCGCTGTCGGAGCCAGCGGGCCGTCATTGGCGTCGGCGACTCGATGGCGCAGTGCCGCAACGGCAGCCTGGCTCTGAGGGCCTTCACCGACTATGAGGTGCGGGTGACGCCCGCCAACGCCGTGGGGCCCGGGCCGCCCGCCTGCGCCGTGGCTCGGACCCTTGAGGCCAGTGAGTGCCGCCTCTCCTGTAACTAAGCGGGGAATTCCCTTCTGCTCAAAGTGAGAAATTCCCCTATCTTCAAGTGAGATAGCGAGAAATTCCCCTATCTTAAAGTGAGATAGTGAAAAATTCCCCTATCTTCAAGTGAGATAGCGAGAAATTCCCCTATCTTAAAGTGAGATAGTGAAAAATTCCCCTATCTTCAAGTGAGATAGCGAGAAATTCCCCTATCTTCAAGTGAGATAGCGAGAAATTCCCCTATCTTTAAGTGAGATAGCGAGAAATTCACCTATCTTCAAGTGAGATAACGAGAAATTCCCCTATCTTCAAGTGAGATAGCGAGAAATTTCCCTATCTTTAAGTGAGATAGCGAGAAATTCACCTATCTTCAAGTGAGATAGCGAGAAATTCCCCTATCTTCAAGTGAGATAGCGAGAAATTCCCCTATCTTAAAGTGAGATAGCGAGAAATTCCCCTATTTTCAAGTGAGATAGCGAGAAATTCCCCTATCTTCAAGTGAGATAGCGAGAAATTCCCCTATTTTCAAGTGAGATAGCGAGAAATTCCCCTATTTTCAAGTGAGATAGCGAGAAATTCCCCTATTTTCAAGTGAGATAGTGAGCTCAGAAATTCCATCCATAAACTTCCATAAACTTTTTCTTTATAAGGAAACAAACCTCATCGCCGTTTAAGTTAAACAACAATAGTCGTTAAGCCTATTGCTAGTACGACTGATATAAATGGTTAATTTATTACAATTTGAAAAATTGCAGCTCCGCGATCTCCGCCGACAAATCTTCGTTGCGAGGCAAAGAACCAGACTGAGATCTTCGTCAGCTGGGGCTGGCCCCCGCACGAAAGCGTCAATGGGGGCATCCAGCAGTACCACGTGCAGTACATGCCGGCCCAGAGCTTCAGGAACGAAGGTGAGCGAGGGAGCCGGTCAGTGGGATCAGCGTTGTGCTGCCTGGCTAGAAATAGGCGATTCTTAAGGTCGCGCATAGGGATTCTCTGCTTAAAAATGGAGGAATTCCCAAGGTCGCGCATAGGGTTCTCTAGTTAAAAATACGGGGATTCCCAGGGTCGCGCATAGGGAATCTCTAGTTAAAAATACGGGGATTCCCAAGGTCGCGCGCAGGGATTCTCTAGTTAAAAATAAGGGGGGATTCCCAAGGTCGCGCGCAGGGATTCTCTAGTTAAAAATAAGGGGATTCCCAAGGTCGCGCGCAGGGATTCTCTAGTTAAAAATAAGGGGATTCCCAAGGTCGCGCGCAGGGATTCGCTAGTTAATTATGGGGAGATTCCCAAGGTCGCGCATGGTTTCGTATTAACCTTGTTATAATATCTATTAATTTCAATTTTAATTTGCCACTTACATGAGCAGAATTTTTTGACGAAATAAAATGTCTATTAATAAAATGAACCCAAGAATGATAAAGTTTTCTTTACCGCGACTTTTCAAATTCAAATTTAAAAACCTTTTATTGGGTCAATCAATCGAACACAGAGGCTTCCTGAAACAGATCTTTAAATAATGGGGGATGAGACATTGGAGGTACTTAAACAGTGACGTGAGTCGAGTCACGCGGAGTCAATTCAGACGCGGTGAACAAGACAGCGAGAGCTGAGGGCAGAGAGTGCAGACGCAGCTGTCACCTAGCCTTCAGTTTTATCAAAGAGATTGGCAATATTTGTGTTAGTAAATTTGATTACTTGGCTATTTGCACTACTGACAGTAGCCAACTAGTGAGAATTGTAAGAAATTATTAAAAAGCAACGCAAAAGGATATCCGGCCGCAACACGCAGACGAATCGCAAGCCAAGGAGGAGGACACAGACGGCAGGACTCGCCACCTGACCATCAGAGGCCTGCTGCCGCACACCGAGTACGCCATCACTGTGTTCGTCTCGAACAGCCGCGGCAGGTCGCCGCGTATTTTGCCTCCAAAATTTTGTACAACTCTACCGGCGCCACCGGAGCCGCCGAAGAAACTGCGCGCTCTCGGCGCCGGCGCCAGTAGCGCCGTGATTGCGTGGAGCCAGACGGAGCGCCCGAACGGCCGCCTGCTGGCCTACGAGGTCAGCGTGCAGCCGCTGAACCGCTCGGCCCCGCCTGCGGACAGGCCGCTGCTGATCAGGCGGAATGTCACCGACTGGCCCGGCCGGCACTATGAGCGCCTGACTGTCCGAGACCTGCGGCCCGGTGGCATCTATGAAGTCCGGGTGCGCGGCCTCTCCCAGGGCGGTGGAGTCGGGGACTTCAGCGAGCCAGCGACATTGGCCGTGACTGAGAAGCGTGAGTTTTAGCAGTTTCATAATTACATGAATTTCATATTTACATGAATTTCATAATTACATGAATTTCATAAGTACATGAATTTCATAATTACATGAATTTCATAATTACATGAATTTTATAATTATATGAATTTCACAATTACATGAATTTTATAATTACATGAATTTCATAATTACATAGGTTTCAAAATTACACGAATTTTATAATTACATGCATTTAATAATTACATGAATTCCATAATTCCATGAATCAACGCCCCAACTGCCCGGCCGACCCCCCGCAGCGCCGCCCCGCATCGTCTCCTTCGCCAAGACCTTCCGGGTCGATCGCGGCTCCGACGTTCTTCTCGACTGCGAAACTGTCGGCGGCGCGGGGTCGCAGCAGCCGATTTGGGATTTTCCCCAAGTCGAGTAAGGCCTGAAGAGTTTTTGCTTTACTTTCTACTTACAGTAGAGTGCTCGCTTGGTGCGTCCAAATAAAATTCCAAATAATAAATATTTATTGCTCTGATCCATCATTGCCTTGAGCAGCTCGTCGCACGAGAGGCTGGCCAACGGCTCCCTGCTGATCAAGGATGTGCAGCGCGACGGAGAGTTCAAGTGCAAGACTGGCCAGGGCTCCGATGCTGACTTCATTGTGTACAGTGTGAAGGCATTCAGTAAGTCAGTCAGTTGGAGTAACAGCTAATGTCTTCTAACCTGCCTAAGGCTGCCGCATTTCAACTCAACCCGCCCTGCCGCCCCAACCAATGCTTTGCAGATCGCGATGTAAAACGTGAGTTGCCTGCCGGTGAAAGGCCTCAGCGCTTTGGTCAACTGCTGCTGGCAGGGACCCTGGCTTGAACTGTTGCATTTTAATTACATTTGTATGATGGGGGATTGCTTGACAAATTCCACCCAGATCACACTCAGATCCCACCCAGATCCCACCCAGATCCCACCCAAATCCCACTCAAATCCCACCCAGATCCCACCCAGACCCCACCCAGACCCCACCCAGATCCCACCCAAATCCCACCCAGATCCCACCCAGACCCCACCCAGACCCCACGCAGATCCCACCCAAATCCCACCCAGATCCCACCCAGATCCCACCCAGACCCCACCCAAATCCCACCGAAATCCCACCCAGATCCCACCCAGATCCCACCCAGACCCCACCCAAATCCCACCCAGATCCCACCCAGATCCCACCCAGACCCCACCCAGATCCCACCCAGACCCCACCCAAATCCCACCGAAATCTCACCCAGATCCCACCCAGATCCCACCCAGATCCCACGCAGATCCCACCCAGATTTTAACCTCTTGTTTGTCCTTTGGTTTTGTTCTTGACAACTCTCTTTCGGTGTTCTCTTTTTCTAACAAAGTATGCCTTCTCACGGAAGGGAGGGGTCTTCTCATGTTACGCATTCGCAGTGTTTTGAGTAGGGACGCAGCCACTGATAAAGTTCAGCTCAAAAGCGCTAAACTAACCAGTTGCTAGGGAGATCCGCTTTGCCCTTGCAGGGGTGGCGGAGAGGGGGTTTTTAATGCATCAGTTGAGTTAGACGCGGCCCTGCCGTTCTCTAGGCCTCTGCCCGCCACAGTTTCAGTCCCTTCCCTGTCAACGGTGCGCTCTACACCTCTGGCTTTTCCAGCTCCATCCAGGTTATCTCCCCTCATCGATCTCCTCTCGTTGTCAAAGAGCGAGGGGGGGGGGTTCCGCGGCCGTTGTTGATCGGCGGTTTGTCCGCCGGCCGTGCCCTCCAAACCGGTTCTGGCTGGCTGAAATAATGGAGTGGCTCAGGGCGTGTCTCATTACTCATGCCAGCGCCCGTTTTGCTCTTCACTTTACTTGCTATTTTTAGTGATCCCACCCAGATCCCACTCAGATCTCACCCAGATCCCACTCAGATCGAATCCAGATCCCACCCAGATCTCACCCAGATCCCACCCAGATCCCACCCAGATCCCACTCAGATCTCACCCAGATCCCACTCAGATCGAATCCAGATCCCACCCAGATCTCACCCAGATCCCACCCAGATCCCACTCAGATCCCACTCAGATCTCACCCAGATCCCACTCAGATCCAATCCAGAGCCCACTCAGATCCAATCCAGATCCCACTCAGATCGAATCCAGATCCCACCCAGATCTCACCCAAATCCCTCCCAGATCCCACCCAGATCCCACCCAAATCCCACCCAGATTCCACCCAGATCCCACGCAGATCCCACCCAGATCCCACCCAAATCCCACCCAGATTCCACCCAGATCCCACGCAGATCCCATCCAAATCCCACCCAAATCCCACCCAGATCCGCCCAGATCCCACGCAGATCCCACCCAAATCCCACCCAAATCCCACCCAGATCCCACTCAGATCCCACTCAGATCCCACCCAGATGGCACTCAGATCCCACACAGATTCTACCCAGATCCCACCCAAGTGCCATCCGAATCCCACACCAAACCGACGCCTCCTCCCGCAGCGATCCCGCCGGCTCCGAGGCTGCTGCCGGGCCGGCGCACCTCCTCAAGCCTGGAGCTGCTGTGGCGCACAGGCGGCGGCCGGCCAGCCGGGGCACCGCCTGAGGCGGCCATCAGGCAGTTCGACCTGCGGTTCAGCCGCGGCGCCGGGCCGCAGGAGCAGCGCCAGCTGTCTGGCGGCAACCGGTCCTACCTGCTCGACCGAGTCGACTGCGGCGCCTCAGTCGAGTTCAAACTGCGCGCCGTCAACGGCTTCGATTTGAAGAGCGACTTCGCCGCGCCGCTGCGAATCAGCGCCCTCGGCTCGGCGCCAGTCGCCGCGTCGGACGCCAGCCGGTGGCTGCTGGCGCATCAGCGGCGGCACAGCGTTGAGCTGAACTTCTCAGCCCTGCTGCCCGGCGATGACTGCCCGCCGGACAGGTACTTCGTCAGCCTACGGCCTGCCTCAGGCTCCGAGGGTCGCGGCTTCGTCGGCCAGGTGTCGCGCGCCGACCTGTCGGGGCCGAGCGGCTGCTGCTACAACCTGACGGAGGCGCTGCAGCCCGGCCAGGCCTACCAGCTGACCGTCACGGCTGCCAACGCAGCCGGCAACTCCACACCGGTGACCCGGCGCTTCACTGCCAGCGACTTCGGCGGCGGCGGCAGCGGCGATGGCGGCTCCGGGCAGGACTTCGGCAAAGACAACACCGAGCTGCCGACCAGAACCAGCGGAGACGGCGACTGGTCGATGATGTTCATCGTGGTGGTCATCGTGGCCGTGGTGGTGCTGGTCATCGTTGTTCTGTCCATCATCGGCTGCAGCGTCCTCGGCGTCAGCTGCTTCGCCTGCCTTTGCTGCGGAGAGGCCGCCGACTCCTCAGAAGCTGTGACGTCACCAGCGGCGGCGTCGGCGCCGGCTTCGCAGCCGTTCCTCCTGGAGGATCCGCCGCCAGGCATCTCCGGCGGCCTGCCGGAAGTCGGCATCGCGGCTGTCAAAGGCGGCCGCAAGGTGACGCTGCAGGTGGCCGGCGGCAAGGCGCTGCCTGTGCCGCCGTCGGGAGCCGTGCAGCAGCTGCAGCGGCCGGCCGACTGCGAAGACGACCGGGCGTCGATCGACTCGGAGGGCAACCTGGCCTACTATGCCAGCTACAACCCCGGCGACCCCGCTGCCGCCGCCCTTGCCGCCGCTGCAGCCGCCGGCGCGACACTCCGGACCGGCAGCGTCGGCCACGTGCCGACTTCCACTCGCCGGCTTCAGCAGCTGCGCCAGCAGCGCCGGCGGGACGCCACCGAGGCGCGCCAGGCGCGGGACTACCAGGGCGTACCGACCGCGGCTCAGCTGGAGCAGCGGCGCTCGCACATGTCCTCGTCAACTACTGTTAGTAGCTCAAGGGACGAGCTGTCGGATGCGTACAGAGTCGGCAAACTGCGCAGCGGCTTCCCGCCCGGAGCCGCGGCCGCTGTGGCCGAATACGAGGGCGACGGCAGCCACTCCGGCGGCAGCAGCGGCGGCAGCACCGACCCGGGGATTCTGCAGTTCACCTGCCGGCCGCCGGGCCCGAACGAGCTGAGGAAGTTCACCTGCGAGGTGCCGCAGTCAGGTGAGAGCTGGATAGCGGCATCAGGAGTGTAGATCTCAGATTGAGTAGTATAGATCTCAGATTAAGTAGTATAGATCTCAGATTGAGTAGTATAGATTTTAGATTGAGTAGTATAGATCTCAGACTGAGTAGTATAGATCTCAGACTGAGTAGTATAAATCTCAAACTGAGTAGTATAGATCTCAGACTGAGTAGTATAAATCTCAAACTGAGTAGTATAGATCTCAGACTGAGTAGTATAGATCTCAGACTGAGTAGTATAGATTTTAGATTGAGTAGTATAGATCTCAGACTGAGTAGTATAGATTTTAGATTGAGTAGTATAGATCTCAGACTGAGTAGTATAGATCTTAGACTGAGTAGCATAGATCTTAGACTGAGTAGTATAGATTTTAGATTGAGTAGTATAGATCTCAGACTGAGTAGTATAGATCTTAGACTGAGTAGCATAGATCTTAGACTGAGTATTATAGATCTTAGACTGAGTAGCATAGATCTTAGACTGAGTAGTATAGATCTTAGACTGAGTAGTATAGATTTTAGATTGAGTAGTATAGATCTCAGACTGAGTAGTATAAATCTTAGACTGAGTAGCATAGATCTTAGACTGAGTAGTATAGATCTTAGACTGAGTAGTATAGATTTTAGACTGAGTAGTATAGATTTTAGATTGAGTAGTATAGATCTCAGACTGAGTAGTATAGATCTTAGACTGAGTAGCATAGATCTTAGACTGAGTAGCATAGATCTTAGATTGAGTAGTATAGATCTCAGACTGAGTAGTATAGATCTTAGACTGAGTAGCATAGATCTTAGATTGAGTAGTATAGATCTCATACTGAGTAGTATAGATACCAGACTGAGTAGTATAGATCTCAGATTGAGTAGCATAGATCTCAGACTGAGTAGCATAGATCTCAGACTGAGTAGCATAGATCTCAGATTGAGTAGCATAGATCTCAGACTGAGTAGCATAGATCTCAGACTGAGTAGCATAGATCTCAGATTGAGTAGTATAGATCTCAGACTGAGTAGCATAGATCTCAGATTGAGTAGTATAGATCTCAGACTGAATAGTATAGATCTCAGACTGAATAGTATAGATGTCAGACTGAGTAGTATAGATGTCAGACTGAGTAGTATAGATGTCAGACTGAGTAGTATAGATCTCAGACTGAGTAGTATAGATCTCAGACTGAGTAGCATAGATCTCAGATTGAGTAGCATAGATCTCAGACTGAGTAGCATAGATCTCAGACTGAGTAGCATAGATCTCAGATTGAGTAGCATAGATCTCAGACTGAGTAGCATAGATCTCAGACTGAGTAGCATAGATCTCAGATTGAGTAGTATAGATCTCAGACTGAGTAGCATAGATCTCATAGGCAGTCATCAGGTAGGCTAGGAGACCTCCAAAATCCAAGCCGCCCCCCCTCAAAATCCCCCTCAGCGTCCCGCCGCTACCGCCGCCAGCTGTCGGCGGGCACGGAGCGAACCTACGAGAGCATCGACGACTCCCGCTTGGTGCTCGGCGGCCCAGCTGCCGCTGCCGCTGCTACCGCTGCCGCGCGACACCGGCGCTTTCAGCCGGCGTACGAGCGTCAGCTGCATCAGCAGCAGCAGCACAGGCAGCGAACAACTTCGGAGGCCGGCTGCAGCTACGGCACGGGTGTCTATGACAGCGCTGACGGCAGCGCCATGGGCTACTACAGCTACAGCTATCATGATTCCGCCCGGCAACAGCAGCAGCAGCCGCAGTACCAGCGCCGCAGGCCGGTGCAGCAGCAGCAGCAGCAGCAGCCAGCTGGCATCTACAGCACCTACCAGCGCTCGTATCAGCAGCCACCGTCGCTGGCTTCCCAGCGGGGATTCCTTGCTGCCAGCGCACCGCGGCGGTGGGGCGGCAGCGGCGCCAGCCAGCACCGCGCCGCCGCTGCCGCCGCTGTGGAGGACGAGGAGGAGGAGGACGAGGAGGAGGACCGACAGCAGAGCCGGCAGCTGCTGGAGCCATCGGTGACGCCGTCCAGGTGAGGGAGCTCTTTGCTATGGGAAACCCCCGAATATTAATAATAACAGTGTGCCAATTCACAGACTGGAAATCCCAAATTCACAGAATGGAAATCCCCAATTCAATAAATGGAAATCCCCCAATTCAACGGATGGAAATCCCAATTAAACGCAGGGAAATCCCCAATTCAATTAATACAAATCCCCCTAATCAATGAATGGAAATCCCCAATTCAATGGAGGGAAATCCCCAATTCAATGAAGGGAAATCCCCAATTCAACGGATGGAAATCCTCAATTCAATGATGGAAATCCCAATTCAATGGATGGAAATCCCCAATTCAATGGAGGGAAATCCCCAATTCAATGGAGGGAAATCCCAAATTCACAGAATGGAAATCCCCAATTCAATAAATGGAAATCCCCCAATTCAACGGATGGAAATCCCAATTAAACGCAGGGAAATCCCCAATTCAATTAATACAAATCCCCCTAATCAATGAATGGAAATCCCCAATTCAATGGAGGGAAATCCCCAATTCAATGAAGGGAAATCCCCAATTCAACGGATGGAAATCCCCAATTCAATGGATGGAAATCCCCAATTCAACGGATGGAAATCCCGAATTCAATGGATGGAAATCCCGAATTCAATGGATGGAAATCCCGAATTAAATGGATGGAAATCCTCAATTCAATGGATGGAAATCCCAAATTCAATGGATGGAAATCCTCAATTCAATGGATGGAAATCCCCAATTCAATTGATGGAAATCCCGAATTCAATGGATGGAAATCCTCAATTCAATGGATGGAAATCCCGAATTCAATGGATGGAAATCCCGAATTCAATGGATGGAAATCCCGAATTCAATGGATGGAAATCCCGAATTCAATGGATGGAAATCCCGAATTCAATTGATGGAAATCCCGAATTCAATGGATGGAAATCCCGAATTCAATGGATGGAAATCCCGAATTCAATGGATGGAAATCCCGAATTCAATGGATGGAAATCCCGAATTCAATTGATGGAAATCCCGAATTCAATGGATGGAAATCCCGAATTCAATGGATGGAAATCCCGAATTCAATTGATGGAAATCCCGAATTCAATGGATGGAAATCCCGAATTCAATGGATGGAAATCCCGAATTCAATGGATGGAAATCCCGAATTAAATGGATGGAAATCCTCAATTCAATGGATGGAAATCCCAAATTCAATGGATGGAAATCCTCAATTCAATGGATGGAAATCCCCAATTCAATTGATGGAAATCCCGAATTCAATGGATGGAAATCCTCAATTCAATGGATGGAAATCCCGAATTCAATGGATGGAAATCCCGAATTCAATGGATGGAAATCCCGAATTCAATGGATGGAAATCCCGAATTCAATGGATGGAAATCCCGAATTCAATTGATGGAAATCCCGAATTCAATGGATGGAAATCCCGAATTCAATGGATGGAAATCCCGAATTCAATTGATGGAAATCCCGAATTCAATGGATGGAAATCCCGAATTCAATGGATGGAAATCCCGAATTCAATGGATGGAAATCCCGAATTCAATGGATGGAAATCCCCGATGCAATGTCCTGTTAAACAGTTTTGAAGTCTATTATGGTCAAAGTTGAACCCCAAGCCCATCTCACTGCACCGCAGGCGCCTCCAACAGCCGCCGCCGGCTGCAGCCGCCGACCCGGCGGACCCGGAGTCCAGCGACCCCGCATACGAGGAGTTCTTCACCGAAGTCTGATTGATGATCAGCCCGCCCAGGTGACACGGAGCCCCCCCATGTACATACGCATCCCCGCAGAGTAGACTTCAACTCTCGCTTGCGCCGCCCGGCCCTGTGTGTTTTCAGTTCGCATGATGAACTCAAAGTAAATTCTCATTTTATTAATTACTCACAACACCGCGCTAGCGTTGCTGATGTACACTTGCTTAAGTACTGCATAAATTTGAGTGAAATGTAACTGCTTATGTGCAATGAACCCGCCGATTCTCTCTAAATGTGTGTGTGACCTCAGATGACCTTCCCCAGTGACCGCTCACCCGCTCTCCCCATATATTAGACTCAATCAATAATATGACGGACGCGAGTTCGGGAGCAGTGATTTCACACCAGATGTTAGCAGCCTGCAGAGTTGCCAAAGCTAATTGTGTTTTCAACGACTCCATTATTAACGTGAAATTATATTAATTTTACCTTTGCTGCTCACAGCCATTTCTGAATTTCGTTTTTCATTTTTTGATTCTTCATTCTGCAGCCTCGCACACAGTTTGTAAATCTCCCGCGTTCGGCTCTATTGGTGTAAAAACTCGAATTTGTTTTTTTATTTGTCAATTTCAAGTAGAAAGTGTTGGAAGCAAAAACTGTGGAATCTCCGTTTCTCATCTGCAAAAACTGCGATTGTCTTATTATCTCATTTCTGCTAATGGACCACAAGATCTACTGGTGCCACAACTGCCGGCGTGCATTGCCGCTCCACAGGGAGATTTCTGATGGCGGGAGATGAGGGGGCGATTTTTGATGGTGGGAGATGAGGAGGGAGATTTCTGATGGCGGGCGATTTCTGATGGTGGGAGATGAGGGGGAGATTTCTGATGGCGGGCGATTTCTGATGGTGGGAGATGAGGGGCGATTTCTGATGGTGGGAGATGAGGGGCGATTTCTGATGGTGGGAGATGAGGGGGAGATTTCTGATGGCGGGCGATTTCTGATGGTGGGAGATGAGGGGCGATTTCTGATGGTGGGAGATGAGGGGCGATTTCTGATGGTGGGAGATGAGGGGCGATTTCTGATGGTGGGAGATGAGGGGGAGATTTCTGATGGTGGGAGATGATGGGCGATTTCTGATGGTAGGAGATGAAGGGGCGATTTCTGATGGTAGGAGATGAGGGGCGATTTCTGATGGCGGGAGATGAGGGGCGATTTCTGATGGCGGGAGATGAGGGGCGATTTCTGATGGCGGGAGATGAGGGGCGATTTCTGATGGCGGGAGATGAGGGGCGATTTCTGATGGCGGGAGATGAGGGGCGATTTCTGATGGTAGGAGATGAAGGGGAGATTTCTGATGGCTATAGAAACACTGAGTTGCGCCTAAAGCGCATCTGCGTCACTCTATGAATTAGAATCGCATTTCTGATTGATAACAACTCTACTTAGTCTACTTGAGTTAGTAGAAAGTTTGGCGCTAACATGAGACTTTTTGAGACTTTAACGATTCTATAACTTCCATGATGCGGGCGTGACTCAACAGTCGCCTCTCCGTCGCATTACAGTCAGTCGTGAAAAAGTCAAGAGAGTCGCCAGAGTCGCCAGTGAGTTGTTCACAGTGACTTTTTATCGATTTTTGTCACAGTAGCGTTTTCAACGGCTCAGGTTTTACAGAAGTGTAACTTTACCACCAACTGGCCGGCCGTATGCATTCCGTTTCCGCTTTATTCCGGCTTACTGACGTTGCAATCAAATTAACTTTTAATGCTGGCTCCAGCAGCAGCATTTAATTTTCTAACAATAACAAAGCGATTCAATCCGCTCAGAATTAATTGATCCCCATCCCGTGGTTGAAGCTGCGGAGCAGTTTGCCATGACTGCCCAATTGGAACAGACAGAATGCTTTAAATTAACTCCGGAGAGCCCCTCAGCTTGCTCAGATTCCCCTGCATCTCGTAGAACTCGCTGCCTTCTCTATTAAATCAAACTGAATGGCGGCTGCTCAGGTCGTCATTCGAGTGAACGCGTTGCTGCTGCTGCTGGCCGCCGGACAGCCCGGCTGCTTCACGGAGTCGCAGTTCGCCTCGACCTGCGAGCCGCCGGTTCGAGTCGCCAGCGGCAGCCAAGGCGTCCGCGGCTGCTTCCGGCCGGACCTGCCGCAGCCGACGGGAGCCGCCGCGGGCGAGTCGGTCACGTGGGACGCCGCCGTCTGCGAGCGTCGCCCGACCGACTGCGGCGACTTCGCCGCCTGCCCCGTCTCGGCCTCGGCAGGGGGCCGCTGCCTCGTGTCCTGCGACGTCGCTGAGCATCCGAGCGGGCGTCGGCGTCAAGTCGTTCGACCTGGTCGACTCGCCGAGCCGCAGCAACGACTCCGCCGTCCGGGGCGCGCCCAGCTCCGCCAGCCTCCTGCCCGACCTGTTCCGCGCCAGCGCCATCGACCAGCTTCCCACCATAGCGCCGAAGCTCACCTTCAAGGAGGCCGTCGTCCAGCTCTCCGTCGCCGCCTCTGTCGTCGTGAAGGTCACCTTCGACCTCTCGGCGTCGCCTCACGAGCTGAACAGGACCAACTGGTTCTCTCGGGACCGGCTGAAGGCCAGCTGGCCCGTCACCGACCTCGCCAGCAGGACCTTCGACCACTTCAGCATCGGGGGTCATGTCAAGGGCACATTTGAGCGTCGCTGGTTCATCAATTATGCTTACGGCGGCTGCTCGAGCGACCGCGGCCTCATGATGGCCCTCGACATAACCGACAGCTGCTCTGCCTCCTGGGGCAACGGCAGCGTGACCTCGCCGCCTCAGCTGGTGTACAGCACGCAGCCGAGTGAGCCATATGAGACGAGTTTCCAGCTTGCTGACAGGCTGGGCGTGACGCTGCGCTGAGCTGCTCAGTTGCCGAGCATAAATATGGAAACTACGGATCAATAAACAAATAGAGACAACGCTTGGGTTGCACACTAATTTGAGAGAATTAAGCAAATTGCATATTTTCGAGCTGCGCAATAGATAAGGAGGATTAATAAAATAGTTTATTCGGCAGTAATATTAATGCACCAACAAATAAGTTTGCAAATAAATACACACAAAAATGCACACAAACAATGGGCATAAAACAAAGCTATATAATTTAGCTAATAATGCTTCGAACTTGGCACCGCAACTAAAAATGCCTTTGATTTGTTGTTGGCATGTAAAATTAAACTGCCACGCGTCTGAATGCAGAGCTTAGTGAGAGAAAAAATTTATAAGAAGCTAATGGAATATTAATTTTCAGTACCCAAATTAGAAAACATTGATTGACTGACTTTGCCTTACTTTCTACTGATTCAAACATTGTTAGTAGTATTGCTTGGAAATCATCGTCAGAATGAATTAATTCACGGAGGCGAAATCGGCGGCCGATTGAAGCAGGCGGCGTATTCTTTGATCTTGCAGTGAATTATTTCAGCGAGAGCGGCCGTGTGCCGAGCCAGGCTGGTCGGGCACAGCTCCGACTGGCTGTTCATCAGCTCCTGGAGCAGGTCCGGCCACACCTGCGCTGACCAGCCGCTGTTGGTTGGGGGAGGCGGTTGATGGACTCTTTTGATATGATTGCTTTATGATTGGGGCGATTCTCACGATGAGATTCGGCCGATTCTCAGGATGGGACAGGGCGATTCTCAGGATGGGATAGGATGGGATGGGATGGGATGGGATGCGATTCTCTGGTTGAGATTGAGGTGATTCGATCTCGGGTTGAGATCGGGGCGATTCTCAGGATGAGATGGGGCGATTCTCAAGATGAAATTGGTGCGATTCTCAGAATGAGATTGGTGCGATTCTCAGGATGAGGTTTGGGCGATTCTTGAGATGAGATTAAGGGCGATTCTCAGGATGAAATTGAGGCGATTCTCAGAATGAGATTGAAGCGATTCTCAGGATGAGGTTGAAGCGATTCTCAGAATGAGATTGGTGCGATTCTCAGGATGAGGTTTGGGCGATTCTTGAGATGAGATTAAGGCGATTCTCAGGATGAAATTGAGGCGATTCTCGGAATGAGATTAAGGGCGATTCTCAGGATGAACTTGAGGCGATTCTCAGAATGAGATTGGTGCGATTCTCAGGATGAGGTTTGGGCGATTCTCAGAATGAGATTGGTGCGATTCTCAGGATGAGGTTTGGGCGATTCTTGAGATGAGATTAAGGGCGATTCTCAGGATGAAATTGAGGCGATTCTCGGAATGAGATTAAGGGCGATTCTCAGGATGAACTTGAGGCGATTCTCAGAATGAGATTGGTGCGATTCTCAGGATGAGGTTGGGGCGATTCTAATGAACAGTGACCGATATCCAACATAATTAGTGAATAAGCGGCTGCATTCAGCATAAGCCAACCAGGGGGGGGGGCACCGCAATGAAGTTGGGCTCACCGAGGCAGTCGCGGGGCGCCCTTCAGGCGGACGCCACTGTCGCCAGCTGTCACAGTCATGTAGGACTGGAAGATGAGGCAGTAAATCACGCTGGCCAGGTTAAACAGGTCGCACTGGCAGGTCCACACCTGATTGGACATCATCTGCGGACACAGGAACGTGGCCGAGGCCTTGTCCCGGCTCTTGGCGGCCGCGCCACCGTGCAGGCGCAGTACGAAGCCCTCGCCAGACAGCTGCGAGAACTCCATGGCCTGGCCGAAGTCCAGCAGCAGCACCGAGTGCAGGCGGCCGTCGCGAATCAGCGACAAGGCGTCGATTGGGCGACCTTCGGCCGCTGCCGATTCAACAGCTGGGCGGAGGTCGGGCAGGCCGAGGAACACCAGGTTGTCCGGCTTGATGTCGGCGTGCAGCAGGCGGGCCCGATGGAGCGAGCAGACCAGGTACAGCAGCTCCAGGCTGATGTACGCCACCACCTGGATAATCAGTTTGATTTTGCGATTGTCACTGATTGTCGGTAAAATGTTGGCGACATTATTGTTTAACGCTAGAACCGATTGGCTGACAAGATGGATGGAATCGCTGACAAGATAAATGGAATCGCTGACAAAATGAGTGGATTGGCTGACAAGATTAATGGAATAGCTGACAAGATGAGTGGATTGGCTGACAAGATGAATGGACTCGCTGACAAGATGAATGGAATCGTTGACAAGATGAATGGAATCGCTGACAAGATGGATGGAATCGCTGACAAGATGAATGGACTCGCTGAGAAGATGAATGGACTCGCTGACAAGATGAATGGATTGGCTGACAAGATGAATGGAATCGCTGACAAGATGAATGGATTGGCTGACAAGATGAATGGAATCGCTGACAAGATGAATGGATTGGCTGACAAGATGAATGGAATCGCTGACAAGATGAATGGATTGGCTGACAAGATGAATGGAATCGCTGACAAGATGAATGGATTGGCTGACAAGATGAATGGAATCGCTGACAAGATGAATGGAATCGCTGACAAGATGAATGGATTGGCTGACAAGATGAAGATTGATATTAAAATGACTCACCGGTTCGGCCAGCCGGCTCCGCTCAGTGATGCACCGGTTCACCAGGTGCAACAAGGAGCCGGTGCTGTAGCAGGACTGGACCAGCACGCTGGCCTCCTTGAAGGCGTGCACGCGGACGGCGTCGCACAGACCGGGCCGGCAGTCGGGCAGGTCGGGCCAGCGCTGAGTGGACAGGCGCTGGTGGGCCAGACGGATGAGGAGAAACTCCTCCAGCAGCGGCGGGCTCTGCCACTTCAGCACCTGGCAGGTGGGCGTTAATTAAAAGGGTTAAGGGAGGGGGTAGCGGCTCTGTTGCAGGATCACGTGAGCACATAATCAACTCACCAGCTTTCGCTCATTGGCGGTGTACACCTCGCCGAAGGCTCCGCTGGCCAGTTTGGCGATGTCTCTGTAATGAAAGCTGCCATGCACAATTGATCGAACATTTCGGCGAAGATTAACAAACGGATTAGTGCCGAGTCCGCGTACAATATCCTTGGCAAATTGGGTTTTCAGCTCGTTAGCATTGGGGCGCCAGAGATGGGCTGACTGCTGCGAGAAGGGCAGGTCCGGCTCCAATGCCAGGTGAACGGCGCCTGGCGCTGACGAGGAGAGCACCAGAGCGCTGGCAGAGGCCAGGCCGTCCGGCACGCAGATGGTGTGCGTAGCCGACAAGTCGATGGTTGTCTGGTTCGGCGCCCCGCCGGCGCCACCCTCGTCTTCATCCTCGACATTGTCCAGCTCGTCCTCCAACTCGCCGAAGATGCTGAAGCCGCAGGCGGCGGCGCGGCCGGCTACGGTGGCGGACATTGTTGAGCTGGCGGCGGCGGCAGATCTGATGCCAAAGGCGGCCAGGGTGTCGTCCTCATCCTCGGCAGCTGGCGGCGGCTTCGCCTCGGCACCAGCTGCGGTCTCCGGCTTGTCCTCCTCAATCAGAGTGCGCCGGCAGCTGCTCGAAGGACTGTCCCGCCGGCGGCTAGTAGACCGATGATGGTCGTCGTCGACCACGGTCAGCGCGGCAGACGAGTCGCTGGCCAGAGAAGCGGCGGCGGCGGCAGCGAATCGCGAAGCGTTAGTCGTCGAGCCATGCAGCTTAGTGTTCTCAATGGAGGCCTGCGAGTTTGCCAGCACTGAATGCTGCTGCTGCTGCTGCTGCTGCTCTGCCGCTGCCTCGGGAGCTGCCGGGTCAGCGCCGCTGCTGCCGCCGACGCCGCCGCTAGCTGAGGATGCGCCAGAACTGCGCTCTAACAGCGAGCCAAGAACCGGCGGCTGCCTCTGCGGGATTAGGGGGTACGAAAGAACATCTTAGGTTCGATCGCTCGGGTGGCAATCAACTATCAACACTATTGCTACTACGGCTAGTGAAACTTTAGATTATAGCGCAGGGGTTGGCCCACTCCAGCCCACAAAGCCTTTATCCGGCTGACGGATCCTTTGAAACTTCACAATAGCAATCCGGCCCGCTCAGGGTTTGTTTCTTCTCAGCTCCCTTCGCTAAATTATCTTCCCCTATTTTATCTCCCTTCTCTCCTCTTCTCTCCCTTTTCTTCCCTCCTCTCACTTCTCTTCTCTCCTCTCCCTTCTCTTGTCTCTTCTCCCTTCTCTTCTCTCCTCTCCCTTCTCTTGTCTCCTCTTTCCTCTCCTCTCCTCTCCCTTCTCTCGTCTCCTCTCCCTTTTCTTCTCTCCTCTCCCTTCTCTTCTCTTTTCTCTTCTCTCCTCTCCCTTTTCTTCTCTCCTCTCCCTTTTCTTCTCTCCTCTCCCTTCTCTTCTCTCCTCTCCCTTCTCTTGTCTCCTCTTTCCTCTCCTCTCCTCTCCCTTCTCTCCTCTCCCTTCTCTTCTCTTTTCTCTTTTCTCCTCTCCCTTTTCTTCTCTCCTCTCCCTTTTCTTCTCTCCTCTCCCTTTTCTTCTCTCCTCTCCCTTCTCTTCTCTCCTCTTTTCTCTCCTCTCCTCTCCCTTCCTTCTCTTTTCTCTTCTCTCCTCTCCCTTTTCTTCTCTCCTCTCCCTTCTCTTCTCTCCTCTCCCTTCTCTTCTCTTCTCTCCTCTCCCTTCTCTTCTCTCCTCTTTTCTCTTCTCTCCTCTTTTCTCTTCTCTCCTCTCCCTTCCTTCTCTTCTCTCCTCTTTTCTCTTCTCTCCTCCCCCTTCTCTTCTCTCCTCTCCCTTCTCTTCTCTCCTCTCCCTTCTCTTCTCTCCTCTCCCTTCTCTCCTCTCCTCTGCCTTCTCTTCTCTCCTCTCCCTTCTCTCCTCTCCTCTCCCTTCTCCCCTCTCCTCTCCGATTTCATATCTTCTCTCCTCTCCTCTCTTCTACTATATTCCCTTGTCACTCCTTTCTCCTATCTCTCTTCCCTATTTCATCTTTCTCCTATCTCTCTTCCCTTTTTCATCTCCTTTCTCCTATCTCTCTTCCCTATTCCATCTCCTTTCTTCCCTCCTCCAGCCCGCAGCCATGCGCTGGGTTCTCATGTGACCCTTGACGTAAAACAGTTTGCCGATCCCTGTTCTAGCGGGACTGTTTAGGCAAGTGACAAGGCAGCTGCTTGCGTCACCCCTCAATGCAGCAACAGAGAGGGAATGGGAAATTAAGTAAGCTGAGACTAAAAACACTTACAATTGGATTTCTAATAATCTGCGTGCTCTGCGAAGAGGGCGTGAATTCGATAACGCTGGTCTCTCCGCCGCTGCCAAACAGATTAGCCGCAACGGCAGCCGACATACTCGTAGTTTGGTCAGCTGGCGGCTGCGGCTTCTGCTCAGCTGCAGAGCCGGGCATCTGCGGGGCCAAGCCTTTTTTATTGCTGCGCTGCTGCTGCTGCTGTTGTTGTTGCTGCTGCATTGAAGGCGGCGCTGGGACTTTGAACTCGCCTTGCTGCTTCTGTTGCACCGGCTGAGGCGGGGGCAGAGGCGTTTTAAACTGCGCCTGCTCCGATCTTTTCGGCTCAGAGGCCAGCAGGCTTTGGTCGCAGAAAATTTCAAAAGCAGGTTTTTGAGTATTTTGCATATCTTGCTGCCGCTGCTGCTGCTGCTGCGGCACCAGGCTCTGGTCGCAGAAAATTTCAAAAGCTGGCTGAGGCTGCTGCTGCTTCTGCAAAGATGCGGGAGGCTTTGCCGGCTTGCCAGCAGCCTCATCTTCATCAACCAGCATGGACTCCATCTCGCGAGGATAGCGCGGCGGCGCGGCGTCGCGAAACAGCGAGTGCAACTCCTTGAAGGCCTCCTTGGTGTTGACGGTAGGCGATGGAGCCGCCAATGAGCTGGGCGGCTGCTTGGCGGCGCGCATCGGCGTTCGCGAGTCCGGATGCGGTGGATGCTGCTGCTGCTGCTGCTGCTGCTGCTGCTGCTGGCGATGCTCATTTATCTGCTGCTGCTGCTGCTGCACCTGGCGCCTCAGCTCTTCAATCTCGGCATCGCGCTGTTCCAAATCGTCCTGGATTCGTTCGGCCCGCAGCTGCGGGAACAGCGGTTGGACTTTTATTGATTGACAATTGGCTGGCTGATTGACACCTGGGAATCAGGGATGCTGGCTGATTGACACCTGGGATCAGGGATGCTGGCTGATTGACACCTGAGAATCAGGGATGCTGGCTGATTGACACCTGAGGATCAGGGATACTGGCTGATTGACACCTGGGGATCAGGGATGCTGGCTGATTGACACCTGGGGATCAGGGATACTGGCTGATTGACACCTGAGGATCAAGGATGCTGGCTGATTGACACCTGGGGATCAGGGATACTGGCTGATTGACACTTGAGGATCAGGGATGCTGGCTGATTGACACCTGGGGATCAGGGATGCTGGCTGATTGACACCTGAGGATCAAGGATGCTGGCTGATTGACACCTGGGATCAGGGATGCTGGCTGATTGACACCTGAGGATCAGGGATACTGGCTGATTGACACCTGGGGATTAGGGATGCTGGCTGATTGACACCTGAGGATCAGGGATACTGGCTGATTGACACCTGGGGATCAGGGATGCTGGCTGATTGACACCTGGGGATCAGGGATACTGGCTGATTGACACCTGAGGATCAGGGATGCTGGCTGATTGACACCTGAGGATCAGGGATGCTGGCTGATTGACACCTGGGGATCAGGGATGCTGGCTGATTGACACCTGAGGATCAAGGATGCTGGCTGATTGACACCTGGGGATCAGGGATGCTGGCTGATTGACACCTGAGGATCAGGGATACTGGCTGATTGACACCTGGGGATCAGGGATGCTGGCTGATTGACACCTGAGGATCAAGGATGCTGGCTGATTGACACCTGAGGATCAAGGATGCTGGCTGATTGACACCTGGGATCAGGGATGCTGGCTGATTGACACCTGAGGATCAAGGATGCTGGCTGATTGACACCTGGGGATCAGAGAGGCTGACTTACTGACACCTGGGGATCAGGGATGTCAGCTGATTGACACCTGGGGATCAGGGATGCTGGCATGGCTGATTAACACCTGGGAATCAGGGATGCTGGCATGGCTGATTAACACCTGGGAATCAGGGATGCTGGCATGGCTGATTAACACCTGGGAATCAGGGATGCTGGCATGGCTGATTAACACCTGGGAATCAGGGATGCTGGCATGGCTGATTAACACCTGGGAATCAGGGATGCTGGCATGGCTGATTAACACCTGGGATCAGGGATGCTGGCATGGCTGATTAACACCTGGGAATCAGGGATGCTGGCATGGCTGATTAACACCTGGGAATCAGGGATGCTGGCATGGCTGATTAACACCTGGGAATCAGGGATGCTGGCATGGCTGATTAACACCTGGGAATCAGGGATGCTGGCATGGCTGATTAACACCTGGGAATCAGGGATGCTGGCATGGCTGATTAACACCTGGGAATCAGGGATGCTGGCATGGCTGATTAACACCTGGGAATCAGGGATGCTGGCATGGCTGATTAACACCTGGGGATCAGGGATGCTGGCATGGCTGATTAACACCTGGGAATCAGGGATGCTGGCATGGCTGATTAACACCTGGGAATCAGGGATGCTGGCATGGCTGATTAACACCTGGGAATCAGGGATGCTGGCATGGCTGATTAACACCTGGGAATCAGGGATGCTGGCATGGCTGATTAATACCTGGGAATCAGGGATGCTGGCATGGCTGATTAACACCTGGGAATCAGGGATGCTGGCATGGCTGATTAACACCTGGGGATCAGGGATGCTGGCATGGCTGATTAACACCTGGGAATCAGGGATGCTGGCATGGCTGATTAACACCTGGGAATCAGGGATGCTGGCATGGCTGATTAACACCTGGGGATCAGGGATGCTGGCATGGCTGATTGACACCTGAGGATCAAGGATGCTGGCTGATTGACACCTGAGGATCAGGGATGCTGGCTGATTGACACTTGGGGATCAGGGAATCAGGGATGCTGGCTGATTGACACCTGGGAATCAGGGATGCTGGCTGATTGACACCTCGGGATCAGGGATGTCGACTGATTGACACCTCGAAATATGTATGAACCCGGCCCCTACCAGTTCAGCTTCCAGACGAGCTCTCTTCTCCGAGAACTCGCTCCGCTCCCGGTACATGACGCGAATTCGGTCCTCAAGCTCGGCCACCTGACGGATCAGGGCTTCCTTGTCCGAGCGCTCCCGGCTGGCCTCCTCGGTTGCCAGAGCCAGGCGGTGCTCCAACTCGGCGATTCGCTGCTCGAGCTGCTCGCGGCAGCGGACCAGGGCATCGTTTGAAGCGGCCAGCCTGCGGCACTGGGCGGCGGATTCGCGCAGCGCGTCCGACTGCTGCTGCTCCACGGAGGCCTGGTCCGCGAATGGTCCCGCGATTGATCCTTTGAGAAGTCCCGCGAGCGATCGCGCGAATGGTCCTGAGAATTCTGTTGCTGCATCTGCGGCGGCGGCGGCGGTTGCGGCCACTGAGGCGCCGGCTGCTGAGATTGCTTAGAAACTGTTGAGGGCGGCTTGAGCGGCACTGAGGGGCGTAAGGGTGGGTTGGAGAAAATGGCGTTTGTTGCATACAAGTACTGGTTTACACAGACAGTCAGACAGACAGACAGACAGACAGACAGACAGACAGACAGACAGACAGACAGACAGACACTAAGACAGACAGACAGACAGACAGACACTAAGACAGACAGACAGACAGACAGACACTAAGACAGACAGACAGACAGACAGACAGACAGACAGACAGACAGACAGTCAGACAGACAGACACTAAGACAGTCAGTCAGACAGACAGTCAGTCAGTCAGACAGACAGTCAGACAGACAGACAGACAGTCAGTCAGTCAGACAGACAGTCAGTCAGTCAGTCAGACAGAGAGAGACAGACAGACAGACAGACAGACAGAGACAGACAGACAGACAGACAGACAGACACAGACAGACAGACAGACAGACAGACAGACAGACAGACAGACAGACAGACAGACAGACAGACAGACAGACAGTCAGACAGACAGACAGACAGACAGACAGACACAGGCAGGCAAATCAATGCAGCGCTGACCAGCGTTGGGGTGACGCAGAGCGGCGCGCAGCTCCTCAAAGCAGACCTCCTGCAGGCCCATGTACAGCTTGTCAATCTGGCACATGAACCGCTCGCCCGGCTTCAGCTGGTGTTGCATCATCTGCTGCTGCTGTTGCTGCTGCTGATGCTGCTGCAGATCGAAGGCGCCGAACAATTTGGACGGCGAGGTGTCGTCCTGGTCGGGGCGCGGCTTCTTCGGCGCGCACTCGGACAGGCCGCGCTTGTAAGCGCTGGCCGGGGTCGGCGCCACGGACGCCGCTGCCGACGCTGACAACTGCGGAATGTCGTCCTCGTGCACCTGCAGCGTGGCCGGCTTATCAGCGTTGGCCGTCGAGCTGGCGGCAGCGGCGTCGCGTCGACGGCTCTCCTGAAGGCCGCCGCGCTCGTTCCAGGGCCGCGGCTCCATCGTGTTCTCTTTGAAGCCCTCCGCGACGGCTTCGAACTGCGGTCCGCGGCCTTGGCGTTGGCGGCCGCCGGCAGCGGAAGCGGCGGCGCTGCCGTTCTCGTCGGCCACGCTGGCGGATGCGGGCACAACAAACGGAGCGGACGGGTTGCGGTTGCCGGCGGCGGCTGCGGCGTGTCGCTGCTGCTGTTGCTGCTGCTGGCCATGGCCGAGGCCGCTCTGATTGCCTGCACGCAGGTGTTGGTTACCACAGTTACCATGTCAGTTGGGATTAGTTTGATTGTGAACGCTGTGTTCAAAACTATGCGAAATGTCTACGGATAACATGGGAAGATGCACTGGGAGTGTGAGGGAGAGTGTTGGGAAGATGCACTGGGAGTGTGAAGGAGAGTGTGGGGAAGATGCACTGGGAGTGTGAGGGAGAGTGTGGGGAAGATGCACTGGGAGTGTGAGGGAGTGTGGGGAAGATGCACTGGGAGTGTGAGGGAGAGTGTGGGGAAGATGCACTGGGAGTGTGAGGGAGTGTGGGGAAGATGCACTGGGAGTGTGAGGGAGAGTGTGGGGAAGATGCACTGGGAGTGTGAGGGAGTGTGGGGAAGATGCACTGGGAGTGTGAGGGAGAGTGTGGGGAAGATGCACTGGGAGTGTGAGGGAGTGTGGGGAAGATGCACTGGGAGTGTGAGGGAGTGTGGGGAAGATGCATTGGGAGTATGAGAGGGAGAGTGTGGGGAAGATGCACTGGGAGTGTGAGGGAGAGTGTTGGGAAGATGCACTGGGAGTGTGAAGGAGTGTGGGGAAGATGCACCGGGAGTGTGAGGGAGAGTGTGGGGAAGATGCACTGGGAGTGTGAGGGAGTGTGGGGAAGATGCACCGGGAGTGTGAGGGAGAGTGTTGGGAAGATGCACTGGGAGTGTGAGGGAGAGTGTGGGGAAGATGCACTGGGAGTGTGAGGGAGAGTGTGGGGAAGATGCATTGGGAGTGTGAGGGAGTGTGGGAAAGATGCACTGGGAGTGTGAGGGAGTGTGGGGAAGATGCACTGGGAGTGTGAGGGAGTGTGGGAAAGATGCACTGGGAGTGTGAGGGAGAGTGTGGGGCGCAGAAGGGGAAGATGGAGAGAGCGGTAGGGGAAATGGGAATTTTCTGTGAAAGACAGATTAGTGGGGGGGGGGCAAATCCCATCCAGGAAGAAGCAATAAAATTGCCCTAATGAATAGCAGAGCAGAAGAGCAAACAGTGGACAAAGCAGAGAAAAACAGTGGCCACTCGGCCGCAAATTTTCGCGCTCTAATCTAACCTAGAGAGCTGGAATTAAAATCAGATGAGGGCAAAAGGGACTTTAATGAAGAGATTTGGCAGACCAGGCAGGGTGGGGCGGGCAAGCGACCTGTTTGCTGAGTCAACAGCAATCTCACGGCTCTGGGCGATTTTTTAGCTGCACAAAACCCTTCCCAGAAAACGCTTGGCCGCTGTTTGATGTTTGAGCGGCCACGAACCCACCTACCCTGAGCTCAAGCCGCTTTCACTTTCTCCAACCTGTCACCTGTGCCCGCTCGGACCAGAGGCCACAACCTGACTTCCCTTAGATTTGGGTGATGCTCAAACAAAACCGCATGAGAGCGAACGGCCTGCTGCTGAGCACAGGGCCCTCCGTGATCGACAGCCAGACTGCAGCCAGCGAGGAGGCAGGCAGTTCTGCCCCCTCAACTGACCCCTGGTGACAAAGCAGCTGTCATGAGCATAACACGTCTGGATAGATAGACAGACTGACAGACTGACAGAGAGACAGACAGACAGATACACAGACAGATACACAGACAGATACACAGACAGACAGGCAGGCAGGCAGACAGACAGACAGATAGACAGACAGACAGACAGCCAGACAGGCAGACAGACAGACAGACAGACAGCCAGACAGACAGGCAGACAGATAGATACTACTCGTAAAATGAAAAACAATGTCGCAGATTCGAACCCGGGGACCATCAGATGAGAGCATGGTGAGAATTGCCGAGCCGTTGCACACGAACAGCTGGGATTTCCGTCCATGGTGCAGCAACGCAGATGCTGATGCAGATTCGGACTCGCGCAAAAGAAATAAATTGAGAGCCCGCGGAGACGCTGGGCGAGGCGTGGCCGGAATGACAAGCGGCCAGGGGGGAGATAATATCATAAGGAGAATTCATGCCCCGGCCGGGGACGAGCTGTGCCGGCTAAACGGAACTTGATTTATCCACGCCAAAATTTCCCAGCACAGGGGCAATATCCCAATATCCTAAGCTAATGACTGCTGGCTGCTATAAGCCGGCTCCCTAACTTCGCCAGCCTCCAGACCATCCGTCCCAATCTGTCCAAGAGGAAGCGCATGCGCCATCTTTCAGATATTCCGCGCATGGCCCGCACAGGCGACGCAAATACAGGAAGCAGATGAGACAGGCCCTGATCGTGACCTCCCTCCCCGAACTTATCTCGGGAGTAATTGCCTAGCAAAATACACTGTAATGCATCATTTACTGCACATGGACCGTGATCTGCTCAGCTGCTGACTGCAATAATAAGAAAGGGTTTTGGAGACGGCTCCAGACAGAATTGGGGAGGGTTTGGAGGGATCAAGATAGAATCAGGGGAGGGTTTGGAGGGATCAAGATAGAATCAGGGGAGGGTTTTGGAGGGATCAAGATGAAATCAGGGAAGGGTATTGGAGGGATCAAGATAGAATCAGGGAGAGTATTGGAGGGATCAAGATAGAATCAGGGAAGGGTATTGGAGGGATCAAGATAGAATCAGGGAGAGTATTGGAGGGATCAAGATAGAATCAGGGAGAGTATTGGAGGGATCAAGATAGAATCAGGGAAGGGTATTGGAGGGATCAAGATAGAATCAGGGAAGGGTATTGGAGGGATCAAGATAGAATCAGGGAAGGGTATTGGAGGGATCAAGATAGAATCAGGGGAGGGTATTGGAGGGATTAAGATAGAATCAGGGAAGGGTATTGGAGGGATCAAGATATAATCAGGGAAGGGTATTGGAGGGATCAAGATATAATCAGGGAAGGGTATTGGAGGGATCAAGATAGAATCAGGGGAGGGTATTGGAGGGATCAAGATAGAATCAGGGAAGGGTATTGGAGGGATCAAGATAGAATCAGGGGAGGGTATTGGAGGGATCAAGATAGAATCAGGGGAGGGTATTGGAGGGATCAAGATAGAATCAGGGAAGGGTATTGGAGGGATCAAGATAGAACCAGGGAAGGGTATTGGAGGGATCAAGATAGAACCAGGGAAGGGTATTGGAGGGATCAAGATAGAACCAGGGAAGGGTATTGGAGGGATCTAGATAGAATCAGGGAAGGGTATTGGAGGGATTAAGATAGAACCAGGGAAGGGTATTGGAGGGATCAAGATAGAATCAGGGAGGGTATTGGAGGGATCAAGATAGAATCAGGGGAGGGTATTGGAGGGATTAAGATAGAATCAGGGGAGGGTATTGAAGGGATTAAGATAGAACCAGGGAAGGGTATTGGAGGGATTAAGATAGAACCAGGGAAGGGTATTGGAGGGATCAAGATAGAACCAGGGAAGGGTATTGGAG
>NIVC01003049.1:52500-55000 GCA_002269645.1 Macrostomum lignano | reverse complement strand
GCGTGATGAGTGACCCGGAGCGTGGTAGGAGAGGCTATTTTTAGAGCACCACAACAATACTAATAAGTCTTGTCACCACCAGAACGCAAGCCAGCGCTGTAAGTTAAAAACTTTTCTAAACCAAGCGGTTTGTTACGTCACATCTGCAACTGGCAATTAAGATGCTAGAGTGGGCAATTCTGGCATGCCGGGTGAGCAGCCTGTCTGAGTCAGACCGCGCCAAGCGCTTTTAAAGGCCCTCCCGTTAGTTCAGCTGAGCGTGCAACTCGGGCGGAATTGGTTTTGAAGAAATCAATTCGATACCGCTGGAAGCAGTCCCGTCAGATTTTTTTGGGAGAGGCAAGGGAAAATCGGAGAAAAATGCAAAAGGAGAAAAATTCTTATACTGGGGATTTGAGATCTGAGATGTGGGATGTGGGATCGGGGATCTGGGATCTGGGATCTGGGATCGGGGATCGGGGATCTGGGATCGGGGATCTGGGATCTGGGATCGGGAATCTGGGATTGGGGATCTCTGATTGAGGATATGGTATCTGGGATCGGGAATCTGGGATTGGGGATCTCTGATTGAGGATATGGTATCCGGGATCGGAATCGGGGATCTGGGATCGGGGATCAGGGATCTGGGATCGGGGATCTGGGATCGAGCATCTGGGATCGGGGATCTCTGATTGAGGATATGATATCTGGGATCGATAATCTGGGATAGGGGATCTGGGATTGGGGATCTCTGATTGAGGATATGGTATCTGGGATTGGAATCGGGGATCTGGGATCGGGGATCAGGGATCTGAGATCGGGACCTGGGATCTAGGATCTGGGATCGGGGATCTGGGATCTGGGATCGGGGATCTGGGATCGGAGATCTGGGATCGGGGATCTGGGATCGAGCATCTGGGATCGGGGATCTCTGATTGAGGATATGATATCTGGGATCTGTGATCAAGGATCTGAGATCAGGGACCTGGGATCTGGGATCGGGGATCTGGGATCTGGGATCGGGGATCTGGGATCGGGGATCTGGGATCGGGGATCTGGGATCGGGGATCTGGGATCGGGGATCTGGGATCGGGGATCTGGGATCTGGGATCGGGAATCTGGGATCGGGGATCTGGGATTGGGGATCTCTGATTGAGGATATGGTATCTGGGATCGATAATCTGGGATAGGGGATCTGGGATTGGGGATCTCTGATTGAGGATATGGTATCTGGGATTGGAATCGGGGATCTGGGATCGGGGATCAGGGATCTGAGATCGGGACCTGGGATCTAGGATCTGGGATCGGGGATCTGGGATCTGGGATCGGGGATCTGGGATCGGAGATCTGGGATCGGGGATCTGGGATCGAGCATCTGGGATCGGGGATCTCTGATTGAGGATATGATATCTGGGATCTGTGATCAAGGATCTGAGATCAGGGACCTGGGATCTGGGATCGGGGATCTGGGATCTGGGATCGGGGATCTGGGATCTGGGATCGAGGATCTGGGATCGGGGATCTGGGATCGGGGATCAGGGATCTGGGATCAGGGATCTAAGATCTGGGATATGGGATCACTGATTGAAGATACGGAATCTGGGATCGGGGAACTGGGATAGTTAGGCAGGTAGGTAGACAGGGAAACCCTCATTCCCTCGAGCCGATACAAGCAAAGCCGACAGGCACAGATGGGAGTGAACCAGCGCGAAGGTCAATCAACACGGAGTGCCATGCCCGATATGAACTACAGAAAATATTTCTGATTGACAAGCTGGCACAAAGCGCTTGGCCAGGGCAAGAGGGATGGGAAATAAGTTTTAGCGCCGATTGGCCCGGGATTGAGTCCGACGCCTAAACACTGTTAATTACGAGACAATGCGATTAGCGCCGCCCCCATGCCCGGCTCCGCACGGCAGGAGCAGAGAGGGGAGAAGAGAATGGGGAAAAGCAAAGCGGGAATATCTACGAGTAGTGAGAATCAGCGTGCGGGGCGGGGGCCTAATTCCATTAAGACCCAGCTGCCCCAGCCCTGCAGCGCACACGCCCGGGCTCAAGCAATAATTAGGAATCTCCCGGCTCTGGTGGGGGCACCGCCCGTGCTTGAGGGCGAAACGCCGATTGGATCGGGATGGACGCTTAATTCCCGACGGGGAAATACGGCTGGCCGCTTGCCGCATGGGAGATAGATAGATAGATAGATAGATAGATAGATAGATAGATAGATAGATAGATAGATAGATAGATGGATAGATAGATAGATAGATAGATAGATGGATAGATAGATAGATAGATGGATAGATAGATAGATAGATAGATAGATAGATAGATGGATAGATAGATAGATAGATAGATGGATAGATAGATATATAGATGGATAGATAGATAGATAGATAGATAGATAGATAGATAGATAGATGGATAGATGGATAGATAGATAGATGGATAGATAGATAGATAGATAGATAGATAGATAGATAGATAGATAGATAGATGGATAGATAGATAGATAGATGGATAG